>JARACY010000166.1:0-130303 GCA_029255725.1 Scrobipalpa atriplicella
ATAACTAGACGAATGGCGAAGAGGATGATACGGTAATATAATCTGTGGAATTTTGTAGTATGTTCAGGTAGTAAGTATAACTTCATTGACAACGAAGATTTTTTTTTTTAAATCGCAACCATTTTTACCAAAACTGTCTTTGTGTGACATACACCATTTCCTACATTGAATAAGGAAATTTAATGATAATTTTTACAAAACATTTAGTAACTAGGTACATATTTTTGAGAATTAATTCAATTCAAATTTTCTCCATAAGACTCGAAAACATGATCTTTAAAAACAAAATTGACTATTAGCTGATTAATAATAAAGATATTAGTGCAATTTATTTCCCCATTATTTTTGCTAAGAAAGAGAAGTCAAACGCACCACTTTGCATTAGACCCTGTATAAATCATAATAGCTGAAGGTTTCAGTGTATTCATAGTAAACATCCCAAGCTTTAGTTGGAACTATTTGTCTTTTAAACTTCAATTATAACATCGTGGTCAGACCTTTTATTAGGGGCCAGTTTTGTATATTTACTTACGAAGTTCTTTGTTATTTACTATCAATTTAATAATAATTGTCAAAAACTGTGCTGGATTCTATATTTTGTAGTTTGACTAAATTATATTTGAACTAAAAATAAATTTAATACTTTAGTAACACCACATATAATTTTCTTTTATTTAATTAAATCTAGATAGCTTTTGGATAAAAAGGGGGAAAGCTTTTTGAATAACAACTTTTTTTTAGCATGTACAGTTACAAATCAAATAAAAATTCAAAAGAACATTTATTTCAAGTATTAAACATCTATTAAAAGTATCTAGAATCTTACGTTTTCTTTCGTTTATCAACACTTACCATTTCGTTCCTTTGATACAGCAATTTTTGGGAAATCCACTTTGAATTCTTACTCCAAATGAGAATTTAAAAATAATATTAGTGTCTTACAAAATATATCGCAAAATATAAAATACTTTTAATTCACAATAAAAATTGGTGTGTTGTTTACTTTTGCGGGGTTATTTAAAATGCGACGGCCAAAGCTACTCCGCTTTTCCAAGTCTTTTCAATGTCACGGGTTCACTCTCTAACTCGATTGTTTTTATAAAAGTGTCTAGTAAAACTTTCGTTGGTTTAATGGTCATGAATATAACTAAATAACTCGTGAAGATGAGTAAAAGTAACAATAATACATAATATGACTTAAGAAGTTATAAAAGAGTTAAGCTGAACCATAGTAACGCTAGGTATTGTAACCTCAAGTAACAATAAGTACCATAAGTAGTAATAAGGTTTCTAGTAAGTCTTGCTATTCCCAAGTGTTCTTTAAGAGTGCTAAGTAAATGTTTTATACCACTTAACTTGCCTAGAACCGTAATATTACTTAAGAAGGTATGGAGGTTACAGTCGCAACCATTACAGAACCTACTCTTATATAAATTCAAGTAACGCGAAACACTTTAAGTAATATAATAGTTTCTAATAACTCTTTCTACCGACAAAAGCTCTTGAAAATAGTTGACAAAATATTTTTATCACCTAAATTGCTATAAAAGAAGTTATTGGAACTTATTTACAGCAATTTAATTTAGAAATCAGAAACCACTATATATGATATTAGTTGGTATTATGGAGTTATTTTAGAGCCCTGTTCGTTACAACGGTGTTCAAATTTACTCTTATGTTATTCTAAGCAATATGAAAATGGAATTTAAACATTGTAACTTTTATTTTCACTTGAAATTATAAAACATATAAAATATTACTTTTATAGATGTATAATGTCTCTAACCTCAAAATTGTGTATATGTGTGTAGTCTGATTTTCTAGTCCTGTGAAAAATAAAATTATTTATTATTATAATCACCTATAAAGTACTCACAAAAAAAAAACTGTACGGAACCTTGTTGAAATTCCCGCACTTGACCGATATTTTCGATGGAGTTTCTACGACAGCATGAACATTTTCTTTGGCATTTTAGCTGCGCTGGATGAACACATTCGTTGCAAAAACTACTACAACCCAGACTAGCGTCATCAATACTTCTCTTCAACGAAGAACTCTGATGCTGAACTGCATCAATGGTCACTGTTTGCAGTTTGGTGGTTTTATCGCAGGATGGGACTGATTGATTTGATCTGATTAATAATTTGTATTCGTTTGATATTTTTCTTTTGACTCCTCCACATCTTTTTCGTTTTTTCCACGAACTCATAGCGAAAATCAAGCAAGCAAGAAGAAACAGACTTGAGAGAAAATCAGACTACACACATATACACAATTTTGAGGTTAGAGACATTATACATCTATAAAAGTAATATTTTATATGTTTTATAATTTCAAGTGAAAATAAAAGTTACAATGTTTAAATTCCATTTTCATATTGCTTAGAATAACATAAGAGTAAATTTGAACACCGTTGTAACGAACAGGGCTCTAAAAATAACTCCATAATACCAACTAATATCATATATAGTGGTTTCTGATTTCTAAATTAAATTGCTGTAAATAAGTTCCAATAACTTCTTTTATAGCAATTTAGGTGATAAAAATATTTTGTCAACTATTTTCAAGAGCTTTTGTCGGTAGAAAGAGTTATTAGAAACTATTATATTACTTAAAGTGTTTCGCGTTACTTGAATTTATATAAGAGTAGGTTCTGTAATGGTTGCGACTGTAACCTCCATACCTTCTTAAGTAATATTACGGTTCTAGGCAAGTTAGAGTGGTATAAAACATTTACTTAGCACTCTTAAAGAACACTTGGGAATAGCAAGACTTACTAGAAACCTTATTACTACTTATGGTACTTATTGTTACTTGAGGTTACAATACCTAGCGTTACTATGGTTCAGCTTAACTCTTTTATAACTTCTTAAGTCATATTATGTATTATTGTTACTTTTACTCATCTTCACGAGTTATTTAGTTATATTCATGACCATTAAACCAACGAAAGTTTTACTAGACACTTTTATATACCGTTAAAACAATACAAACGATAAGATGTGGTGAAAATTAGCGCTAAAATGTTGGTTGGGTGGCTGTAGAGCCCTATACGCGAACGACAAATACGGTCACACACTCGGCATTTAAACTGTGTATTGACCAGGGTCGCTGCATCACTTTCTGCTCTATGCCGTCTCAATCGCTTTTCGGCGAGAGACTTAAACCATGCGTTGTCGTGTGATGTGCAACCCTCAGCAAGTAATCTCCTCCATTCGTCGCGGTCATTGGCAAAGCTTTCCCACTTATCACAACCGATCTTAAACGTGATCATGTCTCGCTTTGCACAGTCCTTAAATCTTAACAAGGGTCTTCCTACCTTTCGCTTCGCAAATGCAACTTGTCCTAAAAGGATTTGCCTAGGTAACCGAGAAGCTTCCATGCGGTGCACGTGTCCAAGCCATCTCAGCCGTCTTTGCTTAAGTACTCCATTATAATACGCTTAATTCTGTAGGACTTCTCCTTGTATTATTGTTAATTGTTGTACAATTTATTCCATTGGGATTATCATAGATTCAAAAACTTGCTAACTTTGGTGGTGTTGTACTAAAAGTCAATGTTGGTTATGAATTAATTTGTAAGGAATAATTGGTTGAATAACTTCTGGAATCTGTCGTAACTTTAATTTATGGCAGGATTCTTTGATTCTAAGATGTTCATTTAGTTAAAAAAGTAAGTCCATAAATTATTCTCAGTAATTTTATTTATAACTTTCTTTTCAAACCGCGGGTTCACCCGGGATAAAAGTACCTAAAACACAAATTTCCACTATAACGTTCCTATGATGTTTTTTTAATAAAGAATCTTCAAAGATTTACATGATAATGATAATATAACCCTAGGTATAAAATCTAATAAAACAGTTAAAATAAAATTCTCGTAGCAAAATGCTACGGTTTGTGTAGCAAGTGCTACGAACACGTTTTAATGAGTGTGTTTATTCTGAAACGAAAATTACACAGTGGCCTATAAGGTGGTTTAAAAACTATTACACCAGAATTAATTTCATTACTTGACCCTCAACAATCTTGACAAAATATAAAAGTGAATCTGAAAGTTTGTTCGTTATTTATTACTATTTTAGAACAATACTTTACTACACAAACACGCATCAAAATCTTTTTCATGAAATTCTTTTATTACATCACCTCATCATCGACTCTACCTCTAAAAGTGAAGGAGCTAACACATCGCAAGTAAAATTCAAACATATAGGTATTTTTAAACGATTTGCATTACTTGCAAGACCCGGTATCATTGCTTTCCCACAAAATATCAATTTACGCTGAATTCATTTCGCGATAGCTGTGATGATGTTTACGCCTCTTTTATGCGCGAAATTAAATTTTTCGAAGATAACGTCGTAACCAACCGGCTTATTGCTTTGGGTTTTACGATTTCAAATGCTTGTTATGATACTGTTTTGATCAGTTAATGGTTTTTACAATATTGAGTCTCGCTTTTAATACTGCGGCTGTATTACTTTCCTGTGTTTATTTTTGTATCACATTTTTAATACAAATGTACACATATCTTTCTGTAAGTAACGTATGAGTCTACTTTAAGTGATTCCACTATGCTGATACCTCTTAAAAATGTTTTTTTTTTTTCGCACACAACTTGTATAAACTGCATCAGTCATGGTATGATGTGACTTTAGATGTAGAAAGTCTATAAATTATTATTCCTAAAAAAAGGCAGCAGTATTTTCGTATAATGTGCTCGCCAGTAATGCCTCTACCAAGTGTTGTGATTATATAGCACTTATTACAAGAATCCAAATATTCAGTTGTAATTTTTTGTAGATGGAAGTTGATTGTAGAATCGTAGATACATAAAGCGTGAGATTTTATCCAATATCCAAAATCAGGGGCAGTTAAGCAGAGCGTAAATGCCTATGGAAAGACGTTTTTGCCACGTTTAACATGCAGACAGGAGATGCAGTTGGTACATTCTATGTTTTTCTTTCATTCTTAGCTGACCCAACATGGAAGTATTGTAGATACTGACGCAATATTGCCTTCTCCTAAATTTTAGATTTATCTCATATCGGAATAGGACTCGTAGCTGTCATCTTTCTGCGACCATAAAATTGTATCCAAGAACTTATAATATACGTTTTTTTTTGTTGGAATGAATATGAAAAGAAATCTCATCTTCGCCATTGAGTTCTAGAACCTGATAACTAGCGAAGGGCGAAGAGGATGATACGGTAATATAATCTGTGGAATTTTGTAGTATGTTCAGGTAGTAAGTATAACTTCATTGACAACGAAGATTTTTTTTTTTAAATCGCAACCATTTTTACCAAAACTGTCTTTGTGTGACATACACCATTTCCTACATTGAATAAGGAAATTTAATGATAATTTTTACAAAACATTTAGTAACTAGGTACATATTTTTGAGAATTAATTCAATTCAAATTTTCTCCATAAGACTCGAAAACATGATCTTTAAAAACAAAATTGACTATTAGCTGATTAATAATAAAGATATTAGTGCAATTTATTTCCCCATTATTTTTGCTAAGAAAGAGAAGTCAAACGCACCACTTTGCATTAGACCCTGTATAAATCATAATAGCTGAAGGTTTCAGTGTATTCATAGTAAACATCCCAAGCTTTAGTTGGAACTATTTGTCTTTTAAACTTCAATTATAACATCGTGGTCAGACCTTTTATTAGGGGCCAGTTTTGTATATTTACTTACGAAGTTCTTTGTTATTTACTATCAATTTAATAATAATTGTCAAAAACTGTGCTGGATTCTATATTTTGTAGTTTGACTAAATTATATTTGAACTAAAAATAAATTTAATACTTTAGTAACACCACATATAATTTTCTTTTATTTAATTAAATCTAGATAGCTTTTGGATAAAAAGGGGGAAAGCTTTTTGAATAACAACTTTTTTTTAGCATGTACAGTTACAAATCAAATAAAAATTCAAAAGAACATTTATTTCAAGTATTAAACATCTATTAAAAGTATCTAGAATCTTACGTTTTCTTTCGTTTATCAACACTTACCATTTCGTTCCTTTGATACAGCAATTTTTGGGAAATCCACTTTGAATTCTTACTCCAAATGAGAATTTAAAAATAATATTAGTGTCTTACAAAATATATCGCAAAATATAAAATACTTTTAATTCACAATAAAAATTGGTGTGTTGTTTACTTTTTGCGGGGTTATTTAAAATGCGACGGCCAAAGCTACTCCGCTTTTCCAAGTCTTTTCAATGTCACGGGTTCACTCTCTAACTCGATTGTTTTTATAAAATGTCTTCATTAAAAACGTACGAAAATATTCTCAATAAACCTCTAAATTGTAATTGGTAGATAACACAGTTTTAAGCGTGAATTCGGCAACAATCTCAGTGAGCATTCGTTGTAAATGTAATTTTCTAATTTAGAACTGTCACAGGTAGCCGCGATAACCTGCAGGTCGTCAGGTTGAGGTTATTCGTTGTATACTGCGCGACACATCCGGGGGTGTAAATATGGCAGCGTTCGCAACAGATGAGGAGCGCGCGCGGGCTGCGCCGGTTTCTGGCGCCCGCTTCATCCCGCCGCCGAAACCTCCGCTGTGTCGCGCCCGCCACCGGAGGCGCTTCTGTAGCGTGTAGCTCTACCTCATCTCCTTCCCGTCGGTAAAACAGTCTTCAACCGCTACGACTAGAGCGAGACGACGAAACTGCGCGCGAATCGATTGGCTGTTCAAAAGGGGCGGGGGCCGAGCACGTGGCGAGCTTTTGTCTCGCAGTGCTCTTATAGCTACCGTTTGCGATATATGCAGCTCACGTTCCGCGAAAAGCTCTACGGCGCTTTCAGCTGAAAGTTCATTGCAGTCGTAACTTTCAATCTTTTAAATATTCTTTAGGAAATCTTGGAGTGAGATCTCGCTAATGTAATGAATGTTTTGTTTGCGTTGTTTTTACTTAATAATACAGGAAATACTATAATTCCATAATTTATACAGGCGAGAAAGTGAAAAACATTTTATTTACTGTCTAGTATAGACAAATTCATCCAATCATAATGTTACTACTAATTTAATAGTATGTAAACAATGACTATCAGAATCCTAATTTAAATTATGTTAGGTTCTACTTCTACCTCTATTATGTTTAGTTTTAGTTATACCTTACACGCACTTGGCCGGTTTAATTTTTTTTTCAATTTATAATTATCATGGCAGTTTTTTATGAACATAGTTTAAAACACTCACCTGTTTGGGTACTGGAATCGAAGAAGGTGCTGGTAGTTTCGACGGTCATGGTTCCGATGGTGCCGTCCAAGATCTGAGTGGACGAGTCCCGACGACCGCGCGCCCGCATGCAAGCGTCATCGCTCTGCGAACTCTGGCGCCTGAAGTTGCGACAGCGGATCATCTCTTCAGTCGTCGATTGCCTTCGAAATCCACGAGCTATTAAGATTTCTTCTGTTGTCGACTGCCGTCTGATCAATGTTCTTTCAGTGGGTGGCCGAGCGCCCGGACTGGGATCGCGGCTTGAACATGAACTTGATTCTGGACTTCTAGATCGACCCATTCGTGCGCACGATGCTTGCCTCCTCAATCTACTTCGCCGTCTGGCAGCTGAAGGGCTGAGTTCTACGCCACCAGCTCTATCAGGACTCAATTGCGATCGTTCTCGCCGCGGTCTAGCTGCTGAATCAGGGCTCAAAGAGTCTCTTCTGGCACGGCCTTCATCATCAGGGCCCAATGAAGGTCCCGAACTGCGTCGTCCAGGAGGTCCCACGGGCTCATCATACGCTGTAGCTTGCCTTTGTAAACGTCCTAGTCGCCTTTCCGGACTAACCGCTGCTCGGGAGTCTCTCCTTATTCGGCCACATTGCGTTGTAGAATCACGGCGACCACCTAAGCTTGGAGGAGATTTGCCGCTGGGTGTAACTTGTGTGCCCTGAGCTGATTGAGTAGTAGCTTGGCAGGTCTGAACAGTCTGGGTCACACTACCGCTACTCATGTGACTCGGTACAGTTGGAGACGTCGGTGAAGGCGTTACGGCTGAAGTTATTATTGTTGGCAAAGTTGTTGATTGGCATTCCCCATCCGAACGACTAGGCTCATGAACTGTAACAATAGTTACGGAGGGCATATGTGACGATGGCCCAGGATCCGATGATGCATCTACAAAGGACGGTGCTGCAGGTTGTGGTGGGGAAGAACGTCTTTTCCTATGAGCAGCAACTATTCGTGGTGCAGTAGCCACCGAATCACGGCGATGGCGATGCTCTCGATGTCCATCCACAGAGTCTCGTCTATCTTTTGTATCCTCTCTGGACGCACGTCTTTTAGCGCGGCGTTCTTTTGCCGTCATAGCGCTTGTTGAATCTCGGCGCTGCAATGCAGGGAAATCGGTGTTGAAATCTTGAGGCGCTTTCGATTCGCGGCGTTTGGAGGCCATGGACTTGATGCCGGAGTCTGCGGAGGAGTCGCGTCGTCTTCTTGGGGCGGTGTCGTGGCGCGCCCAGGGGAGCGAGCGGGCGAGGTCTGCCAGGGTCTCTCGGCGGGAGAGCGGGGCGCGTTGTCGCCGAGGGGCGCTGCTGCCGCCACCTCCCCACTCGCGGAGGATGTCTGTCAGCTGAGCCAGCGATGAACGGCGCCGACGTGGTGCCCCTGAACACAGTAATGAAAACATATTTTACGACCAATACATCTGTTTTATTGCCAATTTGCGCGTTTATAGCTGATAGATAAGTGAGCAGCATTTATTATGCTTTGATGTCTAGCCTACAAATAAAGTATCAATATTCAGTATTTAAGAATATGGGGATGTAACTGGAACTAATCAAAATCTTCGGGTCCAAAGCCAACCTCTCCTGCCTGTGGCGCTTCCTATCACTGAACAATGGATACCTCCAAATAGCTTTCGCCAAAGGTGGGCAACGAAAACTATGACGTAACGATTTCGATGTCTATCTAAAGGCCAACGGTGGCGGTAGACCGTAATGAATGGAAGACCGCGGGGGAGGCTTTTGCCCAGCAGTGGGATCAAATAGGCTATCTATCTATAATAAATTTAATCTACCTTTGAGCTCGTTGACATCGGGTTCCGGAGGGGACAGGCAGGAGACCTGAGCAGCGGAGTCCCTTCTGCTGCCGAGCCTCTGCCGGAGAGTGTTCTCCTCGAGAGTGGATCTGGTGAGCTCGTCCCAGCCGTTGCCTCCCGCCCACACCAGCCCCACTTGGTGCGACAATATCGGCAGGTTGCAAACGAAACATATTGCCGTCATCGTCCTGTCAAGGAAAGTATAGTTTAAGAGCTAAGTATACACCTGTTATCTTTGTAGATCTTAGACTATGAGACGAAATACTAAAGCTACGAATGGTTGTAATGAAAATCAAAAATATATTTTTTATCGGTTCCTGCCATCCCTTCAAGGTAGTTTGCTTTTATCGGATTCATCGTAACCACACGAATTCTATTTTCTTTATTGTGTAAATAATGAGCGCTGTATTATATAGTAGAATACTTCTCTATGTATGGAAAGATTAACGAATGTGCATGGAACGAAATCAGCCTGTAAGGATCGCAGAAAGTGAAAGGATGTTGTTTCTACCTACACCTCCGGGAAAAAGGCGTAATTATATGTATATTGGTACTTCTCTTCAGCTCTCGTAGAGCTATATGTAGAGAGGCATGATGCAACATATTTGTATTGAGTTTCACGTTCTACTCACGCTTTGTTATTTCTGAAATGCGAACACATGGTACACTCGATAGCACACTATGAATGACTGAAACGTATACAGGTTCGTATCTCGCCCTTGTATTCGCACCACTGAGCTGATAACAAAGATATTACCTAACAACCGCTCCCGTACTTGTCAACGATACGTGCTTGTGTGTAATCTATTCTATTGGCGTGGAAATAATGTGAGTAGGCATTATGATGATTGATTTTGACGTTTGAAGGGTAATGTTCCGTAATTTGAGACTTTCTCTATTCATTCAAAGAGAAATTTGCATACCTAGCATTAAACGCATCTTTATGCGTTACACGTTGGAATAACAGGAGTATTTTTTTTTATTCTTCTGTCGTATGGGTTTCGAGTCTATCAACCCGATAGACAAATTTTTTTATAACACTTACATTTAAATCAAAAATTCAAACAGCTCTGATTAATACTATCACGCTAAATAAATAAATGATATTTCATTATCTTTTTATTAAAATTTTGACACTGAAAGTGTTATTTAATGTTTTTATAAACATCTAATCCCTCCCGTGTGAAACTTTTGGTTTATATATTTAGATGTTGATATTTGATTATGCGTTTTGGTTACTAGCGCGGTAAACTTTGTTCTTATAGGAAACAATAGTAAATAAATAACTCAATACTAATTGCTCCTATACGTGCTCCCAAAGGGTTTTATCGTATTTAATCTACAGGGTGTGTGGATGAGTGGACGCCCTCTATGTAGCATAACAAAGGTGTTTGTTATTCACTCAAATGAATAGGGGATAATAGAAATTAACAAATAAAGGATTTCCATTGATTCTATTTTATAAACAACTTTATGTTTAGTATAAATGTGTATTGTATTGTATAGTAATGTGCATATTTATTTCATTTCCTAACTATGAAGACAACATAAGGTTGGTGAACATTATGAAGAGAAAGCTTGTGGTATATGAAAAGTGTTTATACGAGTATTATGACCGATTAATGGTGTCGGATATATTCCAGAAAATTGGGAAGGCATAAAACTGAACAACATTTGCCAATTCAAATTAATAATGGTTCCTAAAACGTATAAAATTATTAGCTCGTGTTTTATAAGTACTAAAGCTAGGTACTAAAACTAGTACTAAAGCTAGTTTTCTTTAGGTACTTAGTAAAATTGTTAAATGTTATTTTTTTATGATAATTATATTATTCTTCTGAATTATCTGACACCATAAATAACAATGTTTAGATTTACAAGCAGCAGAAATTATTATTTTTTAATCAATAAGTGCAGTAGAACTACTCCAAACAGTGTATTTAACTATAATAATAATAATAATTTTTAATAATTAATTATTTAATTAATTAAATTATTTTCTAAATATATAATATATAACTATAACATAAATAAAAAATATAAATTCAAATACTTTCTTATTTAATTTTCCATAGGATTGTGCTGTTGTACCTACTATTTCTAAGACGAATTAAAACTAAATTGTTGTAACAAAAATACTTACCGAGACATTAAAATCCTACAGTGATAAGAACTGACTAAAATACTATGTGATGTTAAATTTTATTTAAGTGTACATTTTTTTTTTTATGTTTTGGATTTCAAAATTAAGGAAATGAGTGTGAAGTAATTTCTGACGATGATAATTAATTTCAAAATGTGATAGGTATAAGTTTTAAAGTCGAGCTTTATTTAATTAGGCAACAAACACTTCAGTTAGCCGATAAGTTACCACTATCAAATAAAATATACGAGTTATTCTTCTAAATGCCTGAGGTATATTCTAAAAAAAAACCCTGAAGTGAAATTGCTAAACAAAGCTCAACTGTATACTAAGCCCATTAAATCAGACGAGGAGTATACAACCCGTCGTGCTCGAAAAAAAAAAGTGATAGATCAAAGGACCTGCAAAGTAGATCAAACAGGTAACTGCCATGCGATTTCAAATTCAAAACATTTGGTGTCAGAGGGTGACAGCTCCTTTTCAAATCAGTGCAGCGCCATCTATAAAAGCGGGTAGTGCATGCAAGAACCAAGGACCTGTAATGACGGAGTCGAGGTGAAGGGGACTGGGGCATGTCGCAATGCTGTCCATGCCTGGTCATGGCGGGACATTGGGACTAGCTGAGGGGGGCAGCACACAATATCACATCAAATATTTTGTATATCTGAAACAAGGGGGTTATTCGCCAATTATGTAACTAAAGAAGGGGAAATTATTATAATTTTGATACGGAATAATAATAGTGTTCAAAACATAAAACAAAATAAAAATGCTTGATATTTGTTTTACACAGAGTGCAACTGCATAAGTGGGAATCATAATAATAATTATGATTTGTATGTCCAAGTAGTTACAAATATTATTTTTCATATTTCGGAAAATTGTTCTTTATTTGGGAAAAGTTGATAAAGTATCTATCATGAGGGCATACACAATATTATACGGGCATACGCATTTTTATCTTTATGCAGAAACACTCTGTGTTGATATTTGTTGTGTTCCGTGTCAAGTTCATCTACTCAAAATTGTAAAACGTTTATTTTAAGCTTTGTAAAATTGTGTTGAAAGAAATAAAAATTATGTCTGCAGTTGTTCTTAAATTATTTCTATGTTAGGAACTTTAGCTCATTAATTTCCTGAATGAAACCTTTATTTTTGGTAGAAATAACACAAACAAAGGGCATGAAAAATAAATTTCGGTCCAAGCAAGTCCAAGTCAGGTGCGTTTACCTCAAGGTCATTGCACTTTCCAGACGTGATAAGCTGCAAAGTCCTAGTGGAATTAAAAGTTGCTGGAGTTGAATGAACCTAAAAACTTTGCTAAACTTTGATATGCACTTCAGTACAAACTTGCGATATGAGAAAAGTACGTAAAAATTCATTGTAATTATTGATTCCAAATTTTTTGGAATGGTTGATTTGCTTAAAAATAGGCACAATATTCTGTAACGCATTTTTCCAATTTCTGATAAAAGAGTCTAAAAGCTTTGTATCCTCTATACTGAAAATATCTAAAAGCTCTGAAAAGCTGTAAAAGCTAATCATAGTGACATCTGACGGCGCTTTTCTGAAACGCGAAACTTTCTCATCTCAGTATAGCTTCTCGTATTTTCTTCCAGATGGCGTTGTTCCTCTGAAGACTCGCTGAAAACTGGTTTTCAGGTGCAGGCTGCTTTTCACGAAGTTACGGATAATATTGGTAGGTGGCGTTAGCAGCAATGGTCTTGGGTTTTCATTTGAACCTAGACCCCGTCGCGCTCGTAAGTAATCTGTGCCTAGACTACGAAGTAACTTATCTGTGGTAAATAAGTACAACTTTTCTTTCAACTTAATTTTGTCGGTAAAATTAAACCAAATACATTTTATATTCTTGTACGAGTATCGTTATTTTTCTTATTTGCACAACTTTGTACTCATTTTTTAACGGATTTAGGTAAGTTTTTTTTTCCTACGTAAAATACTAGTGACACAGTTTCCAACGTCTTAATTTTATTAGTTTTCTAAATAAATTATTTATAAAACTTGCTAAATATGAAATGGAAGATTATTAATTCCGAGAATTAAAAATATTGCTCTACCACTTTAGTATTTATATTTTAAATATTTCACTGGAATTTCATTTTATAGTTAGTAGGTAAACTGGGATCTATTCGTAACTAAGGCTCGTATTTATAAAGTGATCACAAGATTGAGAGCAATATTAAGTGCGGATTTGACAGGTAAATTTGTACTGGAATGACATTTGTGATACAAACTCAAACTCGCTGTCACTCTTGAGAGCTGATTAGAAATACGGGCCTTAGACCTACATTTCTTATCTCTCTCCTCAAAATCTGTTTTCTGAAATAAATATTTTGAATTTGAATTGAATTGAATTGAATTTCAAATATGCACAGAATAATTTTATTTTTGAAAAGACTGAAAAACAAGAAAAAGAATCGTCAAATGATAATTGGATCCCGTTGGCGTATTTGCATTCGTAGCAGTGCCCTATTAGAGGCATACCGAGAATCTAATGCAGAAAAGTCCTACTTTCAAATGAAGCAGAATATTCATGTTAACGGTGATTTTGCTGCCATTTGCATTGCAGAATACGAACTTCAAATTGAAAGTTATGTTTTTCAAATGGTAAGCTGCGTTTTTTTTATAACAGCGGGAAAATAAACGTAATTATAGTCTAACAAGTAGGAAACATAACTTGGATCTTTCACACACGCATACACATGCTAGAGTAGGTACAGATGATGGAAAAATGAAAGTCGAAATCCATAAAAAGAACATAAAAAATACTGAACAAAAAGACAAATCAAAGTTTCAATAAGATTTAAAGCAGATTTTTTATAATAAATTCAAAACACTCAAAGTATTTTTACTAATGGGATGTCCTTGCTGAAAGTACGTACGTATTGTTTGAATTTTGTTGAAGCACTTTCTATTTATTATTGACTGGCTATTCTTAGTTAGCGTTCAAACTGTTGTGTTGCCTTCGTTATTGTCAAAACTATTCAGTCCCTTACATACAGTAAACTGAAGTCAAGAAAAATGAGATAGTAGGTGTAGGATGCGAGAACAATTTGTAAGAGGGTATTTTTTAAGTCTTTTAATGAAATTTAATTTCGTCCATACTTTTAAGGAATCATAAGATTTGCCGGAATAATGCATATTGCAAAACATGGATCTATGTATACTTACTATTAATTTATGCATAGGTATAGTGTAGGTACATTGCACTCCGCATCACATACAGATACAGAACATTAGAAAAGTGAAACTACTTAAAGTTAGAAAAGTGAACAAAAATAAAGCTTCCAAGGAGACGTCGCAGATAACCACTAAAATAGCAGATAGTTACCTACGTGGTTCAATGAATGTTACTATAATGAGGATCTGTTTGTATGAACTCACAGGTATCCCAATTTAAACTTCATGTATAAAGAGCCCTACTGGGTTCACCACAAGCTCAAGCTAGTCAAACAAAGGGTTGAGGGTTGCCAGTTCCCGAATTTCATTTAAAACTTCCTCACGGCTATCAATCAAAAACCAATCTAAAATTGGACAGTCCCGCTTATTCGAGGACCTTTTTATAAGCGGCCATTTTTTATTACACTTGATTGTGGAACATAATCGATTGAGTTTAATAAAAACTAATTTACCTATTCATTTTATTATTGTAACAGACGTCGTACAAAAATATATGCCCGCAAAAATAAATGGGTAACCAACTATTTATTTATATTTTAAGAAAAAATACATTTATTTTACTTTTGAAAAAAGTAGATTTTTTACTTATGCATTAGCTGTAACTGGAATAGAAACTTACTCAATGTTAGAACCCTATTCTAGTCTAGGTAACAATCATTTTATGCATGAGGGTATGGTACTTTAGGTTAAATAAACATCCTATTCTTTAATAAGAAGTCCTATAAACATATTTTAAAGCAGCTAACTGCATGTAACACAAAATATTTAGTGGTTATACCATGAAAAGCATAAGCTGCTATGAAAGGAACTTGTAAACTAAACGCGGAACTTAATAGCTGTATAGTATTCCAAATAGCGCCAATTATACAGGTAAGCTTACTTCAAAAGTGGGATATCGAGAGCAAACGGAGTACAGAGCTTTGAGGTAGATACAGGTAGATGCAAAGCTTCATATTTGTGGTCCAAATATTGATAGCGCAATGGCTTACTAAAGCTTTGATCTAATAAACTTTAAGATGTTCAGTAATACGAGCTAGTTTTAATTGTATTAATTACCTTAAAATTTATTTTAAAATTTTAAATGATGTTATAAAGTTAGATACCTACATTGTATCTAGCTACATTAGGTAAGATACAATTTTTGTGCTTTAGGAAAGTTGTTTGGTAGCATCAGTAGAACATGTGGTTTAAAGGGACGCAGTACTTTTTTTAAACCCTGTATAATTAAATAAGTAGTAAATAATAACTAGGGAATGGGTAGCAGCGATCCCTGTGAATGTTAAACCTCACACTGCATTTAAAACCCGCTTTCCAAACGTGACGAGTAATGGCAATCCAGATTGCTTTTCTCATATAATATCAACTATAAGTAGCTGATATTGTAGAAGTAATATCCAAATATCAACAATGCATGCATTCAACAGGAACACCGAAAACCGATTTTAAACACAAAACAACGTTTAAATTGAATGCCGGAGCATTTGCGATTTCAAACTTGTGTTCCAGGCGATTGGTAATACGCTCGCCGAACTAGTTAGTCAGTTGTCACTAAACGCTGAAATAGTGCATTCTACAGCTGAATAAAATGCCTACTTTGTAACAGATATTTTGGTATCTCTCTATCGAGCTGTTACGTTGGTCAAAATGCAAAGCTTCGAGTGAATTTGTTCTAATGACGACGGATGTTTTATTGAGACAAAACGCACACTAAGACAATGTGCGTGTAGGTATACATTTACACACACAAGTATAGCAAAGCTGCAGTCATCTGTATTTGATTTCTTAACTTGTAGGTATATTTTATAGAATTGTAGATACATATTGCAAAAGAGATCTTCCGAATTTAATTTTATTTACACAAAAACGTTTTTACAAATTCATATTTTTATACGTAAGTAACCAGTACCCATTTTCGAGATTGGCTAGCAAGATTGATGTGAAATTGAATAATAGCCAAACATTGTTTCTTTTGTTTGGAAATGCAAGTCATTATTTCTAAATATTTCGAGTAGAACGGGTAGATGACGCGGCTTTTTGTGTTATTGCAAGTAATAGGTAATAGAATCCTCTAGGTATAGTGTGGTATGATAGGTAAAGGTTTTCAGACAAGGCTCCGAAAAAAATAAAAATATAGTTTAAGTAATTAATATTGTTCATTGCAATTTCAACAGGCATAGCTTCAACGGTCTTGTTTTCACCTCATCAGAATATCAAGTCACATTTCAGATATTACTGTTGAAACAGTGACAGGACGTCATCGCACTAAATATCATGAAATTTAATTGACATTCTGGGTCTGTGCTATACACTTTATACTATAAAGATATGGCAAAAGATATTGTGTGTATGACACTTTGAAATCAGCTTATGAAAATGAATATGCTTCTTATACCTAATTTAAACTTTCATAATTTTTTGGAATTTCATGAAACTAAAATAAATTCCGAATAGGTAGATTTTTCCCAATAAACAGTATACATTGATACCTACAGCAGGTACAAACTAATATTAAGATCTTGACTGTTATATCTATAAATAAAATCATGTAACAACGTAAGTGGAGAATGACTAGTATTATTTGATTATGTTTTGTGATATGGGTTTGACAGAAACTACGAGAAAGCACCCAGACATAACTCTCTCTAGCAAATATCTAGTTAGTAAAGTTACTTACATTTTTATAACGAGAAACTAATAATACTTACATTGAAATTTTAAACCAATCTCTATTTTCCACTCAATGATTTCGGTATACACACATTCAAATCAGGTCAGGGAAGACCAGAATCAATGACTCTCCTAATTTGATTAATAGTAAATTAACTAACAGGTATAATAATAATAATAGTCCTCCCACCGATTTTCGGTGATGGCGGCCAATCTCCCAGAGATAGGCCAACTGCGCAGGACTAGTTTTTAGTGCCCAAGTGTTCGCGCTACACACAGGTGCACTCTCTATTCCTTCAATCTCTTATTCTGATGGGACAGATTGACTGACACGACCAGAGAGAAATCAGGCGCAGGACCGACTATTTACATGCCCATCCGACAGCATGGATCATCTTACTTTCCGGAAAAATCAGGTGATCAGCCTGCAATGCTCTAACCAAACTAGAAACAACAACAAAAAGTCATTGTCCCCCGCCGGGAATCGAACCCGGGACCTCCGGGTCGTGAGCCCATGGCTCAGACCGCTAGACCACGGAGGCAGTTATAACAGGTATAATGACATGATCGAGAACTCAGAATATCAAAGTAATTTGGAGAGGTATAACCGTCCCAAATCAAAGTTTACTGCAGACAAGTTTTAACAAGGAACGAGAGCTGTCTTTCGCTATATTCAAAACTATTCACATTAACTACAAAACTTTTTGTTGGTGGTTACCTAATACAGGAAAGCTGAAAATACTTGTTTTAAAAGAATATGGAAATGTTAGATTGGGAAGTTTGTAGCTTCTGATTAATTGTTTTCTTCTCTAGCATTTTTATAAAATTATCTTCGATTTTTATCTGAATTACGTAATTCTTACCATGCAAATGCGCTAAACATTACTAAAGTAAAAAAATTCAAAACTTTCTTGGTCATTCCACTCTCCGCTGTCACTGTAAATTTAAACGATATTAAATACTATACTACTTATCATCATGATAGAGTCTCAATTCTGTTTCAACTGTTTAATATTAAACTGAACTAAGTTAAATTCTGTGTGCACCGTAAAGTCATTATTTACTTTAAATCAATTCATTAGGTAAAGCTTCGAAGCTTAGACTCAGGAGAGTTTGTTTTCACTAGAGTTTGTACACAAAGGTTTAAAACGATTTTAAACGAAAGGACCGCAGTGCTGGTTACTTGGTAAGCCACAATTGTAAGTAGTTCGAAATTAACTTTGTAGCACCTAGCTTATAAATTTTTAGGTACAGACTTACAATGTCCATCACTGTACCACTTCGCAGAGCATTAACTTTTTAAAACTTTGTATAAATATTTTGGTAAAATATTTTTTTCTTGCGCGCGGAAAGTCTAATAAAAACGTGATGGATTTTTATCGTGGTTTCGGGCGCAAAGAAAAATAAAATATTTTCAATTTGCTGCTAACTACCTTTAACGCAATCGAGTCATTATTTCCGCTTAAAATCATAAGATATTCAGAAATTGGAATAATTTATAATATTGTGCCCATTTTAATAGAATCAACATAGATAGATGTGTGTGTAAGTATGTGTGTGTGTGTAAAAAACTAAAAATAAATGTCAATTCATAAACTATTATTTATATTATTAAGTACATCAGTAACAAAATTATTTTAAAGAGAAATATGTCTATAAGGAATATATTTTAAGGAGAGGTAAACACTAAACGTTCAACGATTATTAACACAGAAACATAATATATATAATACTTATGTTGGAAACTTACATTTTGCTTATTAAATATAACTAAATCCCCGCCTTCTTGCGTCGATAGTATTGTCTGAAACAGCATCTGTAACAAACAAATAGCAACATGGATATCAGTGTAGTGGATAGGGCCGATGCCTCCCTGTGCAGGGAGTCGTGGTTCGAATCTCACGACGTACCAACCAATGTGTTTTTCGGTTTTCGAATTTCATATGTAGATACGTTTATTCAGCGCTTTTACGGTAAAGGAAAAAATCGTGAGGAAACCTGCACACACCTACGAAAAAATTCAAAAGTTGTGTGTGAAGTCAACCAATCCGTGCTGGGCCCACGTGGTTGACTAAGGCCCGGACGCCCTATTCAGGGTAGGCTCGTGCCCCTCGGTGGGGACGTATATGAGCTGATGATTATGATGAAATGTGTAATTTCTTTTTCAACCCGCAATATCACATACAGCCATAGGTAATTGAGTTTCCCGTGGCAATGATCTACTTTTCCACAGTAAAATTAGCCTAGTATGTCAGCTAACCTAAATATTATCAATTTATCAGCCCCCTGGTCGTGGTAAGAGCTTGAATAAGTTACAATCATCCAAAGTTTCGCATTGGATGGGATGACATCGAATACGAGGTTTTGAGCCCCAAAATTTTGGCGACCGTGACAGGACGGAGAAGTCCTGAATATAGGATTGTTTACCAATGAAAACATCGAAGTGTCACGTCTTGTATACCGAAATCAAAACAAGACTGACACATTGAAGACCAACTTTACTCCTATCAATCAGAAGGGAAGAGAGTACCTACTTACTATATTATAAACCAACCAGAACTTTCTTACAACGTAGGTAGGTAGGTATTATACCCGGTGTAAGAGAAAGCGTACCAGAAACGGACAGGGGTTGCTCAGTCAATGAAACTGAACAACTTTCACCAGGAATTTTTTTCAGGAAATCATTTTTTTTTTACTTTCCCATACAAAATAACCACCTCGATCATTTCCTGAAAAAAAAAATCCTGGTAAAAGTTTTCTGGTATGCTGTCCCTTACATCCGGTATAATTATATTTCTAACTATATCAATATACGTACGGTTTGGGTAAAAGGTTTTGTATCCCTTTTCCCGCAGAGTAAACTCACTACCTGTACTGTAATGTTGTAGGGATGTTTCTCGGTAATCCCTCATTCTACATTTTGTAAGTGCCTTCTTAACTGGCCTTCTGAAATAAGCGTGGGATAAAAAAACAACTGCCCAATTGAAAAAAGTAATGCTAGCTAAAACTGTTTGGTTTTGTATGACCAATAACACACTAGATGGATTTTATATAAAGAATAACACATTACTAAATTAAATAACTAATTAATTTAATACATGAAAATAAACATTAACACTTTAGGTGTCAAAATTTCCAAAAATATTGATAATTAATTTAATTTAAAATTAAAATTATAATCATTTGAATCGTTTTGAAAAACTAATAAAAAAATATATACTCTAACTTTGAAGTGTTGGAGATGTGTGCTTTCGGAAACACAGAATCATCATCGTCATTATTTTGCCCTTATCACATAATTTGGGGTCGAAGCAGTATGTTTTCTTCTTCCATTCATAGCTATATATCTATAGCTGACAAGCCGATTTGCTCTCTTGTCTGTTATGGGCACAACTTTTAGCCTTCCTAGGAAATCTAAACTTGTAAAACTACAAACCACAAGTCGAGCATAGCTCAGTCAGGCGACAAAATCATCCCAGTTTTCTATCGCTTGAAATTAAATTTCGTATTAATTTCTGCAGACAAGGTGACTCTGCGGAACGCAAATACTTGGATAAACTAATAAAAGCTATTTCTCTATTCTATAGCAACCACAGAGAGGTACCCTGTGAATAGTTTGTACTTTATTAGTTCTAGCTGAGGTAGAATATTCTAGAGTCTTCTATATCTATCTCTTCAACTATACAAGGTGTTAATTTAGTCGCTTGCCATAGCTTGATTTCAGTAATGATAAATGCTGGAAAATAAATTAACGTTCCCCACTAAAAATATACATTTTCATCAAATTTGAATGATTTAGTTGTGTTAAAAACATTTTATTTTAAAGTATCAACGGCAAATTGTACAATTAAAAACAGATTGTATTGAACGAAATCGCTTAGAATAACATTGGATTTGCATTTCAGAGTAGGCGTTCCACGTGCTAAAGCTTACTGATAAGTTGCTCAGCTATTGTATCTATAAATACTACAAAGAAGAAAACAAGTCTAGTATAATAGTTCGTAGGTACAATGTTCGTTACATACAATGACATAATTACGCGGAAGGCAGAGTTTCAATGCCTAACTAAAAACCGTTTCCGCTACGTCTCATGATATTTCTTAGGGCGATTTCAGATAGGAGTGCGTTGCTGTAAAGTACGCTTTTAAGTACGCCAAATAAGATGCGACTCGAACATTCTATGTAAGTCTATCGCTCCCAGTCCAGCATAGAACAAATTAAAAATTGCCCTTTACTTTTTCCTTCACTATATCTCTAAACGTTTCCCTGAAAACATTATACTTACCTAAGTAGAGGACTAACAAAAAGCCAAAAGATGAATTTACATAACAAACAGTGTTTTGAGAAGGGTTGAGACCGCGTTGAGACGCAAATATCTATTTTCCATAATGTGATCGAGAGTTTCGTAGAATTGCCGGTAAATTGAATCTCGGTTGAATCTAGGGAATATGCGGCTATACAGGGTGTTAGAGAAATCAGAGAAAAGATAAATAAATACGATAATAATTGAAGGGTTTTGTGCAAAGCCCGTCTGGGGGAGTACCACTCTCTTGCTTTTTTCTGCCTCTGAAGGGCAAGAGAGCCAGTGAAATTACTGGCACAAGAGACATTCCATCTTAGGTATCACGGTTTACAACGCACTCTGAAAAAGCACCCTACAGAATTAATTGTGGACGTAATGTGCCATCATGACTTGAAAAACATTCAGATGTTTCCTGTCAGGAAGAGCCCAACTTTGACGTGTTTTAATTTATTTTATTTTTATATAAAACAGCTAGCTGTAATGCAACTGTGTGATATATTTGTAGAATCAGCCCTTTCATTTGATAGCCCCCCTCCCCACCCCCAAGATAAAAAAATCTTTGTATCTGGGACTAGAAATACTTTAAATTACCTAGTGAACATTATGTACTGAAGTGCAAAGCCTTAGATAAATAAATGTGGGTTAGTATGGGAGCTTGTTTCTTATTTCATGTACTACCAGCTTGTCCCTATTTTTAATTAACTTTGGCGTAGGTACTCGTCCTGGTGAATATGTAAAGTAATCGTTATTCTTTAATCACAACAGTCTAAATTTGCATACCAAAGTCTGCACTCACCGCTCCATCCAATACATCAAAGAAGATATCACTTTTTGTTCACATTGTTTCTAAATTGATACATCGCTGGTTTTCTGAGTAGATAAATCTTGCCTATGTCAAGATAAATGGAGTGCCGCGCGCCATTCGTTTTGAAAAAGTGAAATCTTTATTTTTAGCTCTAAAGCTTATGTAACAAAATATTCTTTGTAGCGCATAAAACAATTTGAGATTTTCATAAAATGAAGAAAAGAATGAAACCAGCATTGTTGCAATTTTTAACTACCAGACATTTCTTGGGTAGAGAAAATAAAATGTGCATTCCGTTGCGGGATAGTGCATAAACAAAGGACTTTATAACATTACACAATTGTAGGTACCTACCTACATAGAAAAAGGCTTTATTTTTCAAGTTTGAAGAAGTATTTTAGCTGAAATCCCTCAGGTTCTAAAGGTTCAATTACCGAAATATCTACTCGGGGCATTAAGTCTATTTCCCGGAAAGTAAATTCCCCGAATGACCATTTCTCTGAATGTCCATTTCCTTGGATGTCTATTTCTCTTAAATAAACTTGACGGTTTACATCAACAAAACAAACTAATAGTAAACGAGGCAAAATGTCTCTACATGGTAAATTATAATTAGTGTGTCTAAAACTTGCTACAGCCAAGTTTCTTGTACTAATACCTCGCGCTTTGGCCCAAGCGACTAACCTTTGTTGGAAACAATGGAGCGCATTATGTAGGCCTATTCCCATTAAATCCAGTATTTAACTAATATTCCTAAAAAATAGCAATAGTTGAATTATGTAATTCTTTACATGTGAAGAAAAAATTGTTTATTAAACTGCCTTAGTGGTCCAGTACTTAGCATGGGAAAACACAGAGTTGATATTATGTTAATTTAACTTTTGTGAAATTTTCCCCAGTCTGGTTAGGACAATGCAGAATGCAGATGCTTGCAGAATGAATCACCTGACTAACCGAAAAGAAAAATGATTCCGTGTTTCAGAGGACGTTAAACCGTCGGTCCCGGTTGCAGTCTTTGATGATCGTTTTGAAAACTCTGATACCAGGGTTGATCGGGTCGTTGTTCAAATCGAAAACCTAATCGACAAGAAGATAGATAGATAAATCATTTATTCGGTACCAGTTATTAAGATAACCTATTACTTTGTATAAAGTACACAAAAATATGATCTATGACTTGTTACAGATTGTTAGTAAAGATGTATTGACAAATAGGGACAATTAGATACAAGGAATAGGCAAGTGTAGGCAGATTAAACGTCCATTACGTATTGGTGATCCATCAACGTGATCTGATAAATTGACAAACCCAATAACGACATCTATGTTAATTAAGCATGTTAAGTGTCTTACCTATACTTGCTTCAATTATTGATGTATTGGCAGGATAATTTAAATTAGATAGTAAGATAAAAAAACTCAACTAAATAAGTAATAAATAAGTCACGGCACCTGTAAGTTTAAAAAAGTAAATGAAAGATGACATGAGACAAGCGCAAAAAAGCATGCTTTACCAAACGAAAATGATGCTAATGAGAATTACCTTACCCAGAACCGCTTTCCATGAATTATAACGGCATGTACAACAGAAAATTATTTCACAACAGAAGGTCCTTATAAATTATTTGCGTAAGTACCACATCCTGTCAGTGACCTACAAGACCCTTGTCACTTCTAAGTAAATTCTGTAGAATATGAATTTATGATACTGAAACTTTCTAAATTATAATGTACTCCTCAAAATATTTGTTTCGTTCAGTCCTACGATATTCTAGGGTATGTTATAAATAGCAACAATAAATTTGCCATGATAAAAGGTACTGGGGCCCGTATTCTGCTATTTTGACAACGTCAGATTTTTAAGAATTGTGCGCCTTATGGCTATCCGGCGAATTTTGCGCGGTTTTGGGCGTAGTACATTCCACTTTTGGTTACAAAATTTATATTCGCGATGTATAGAGCCAGCAGTGTAGGAAGATTCTTACGCGATTCTTAAAAAGACAAAACAATCTCGTATATTATGGCCATATTTTGGTTAAAATTCGAGTCTAATCGTTTATACTGTCTCTTTCAGTTTTTATGACAACAGTGGAATAAACAATATTTCTTTTCGAAGAACTAGTAGTCTTGTGTAATTTTGCTCATATAGTTCACTCAAAAAGGCTTGATTAGAGATGACGATAAGTTTACTGTCGGAAGTCGTGGCGTTTTGGTATCAGACTTCATAAAATTAAAAACAAGCTTTTTCATTAGTAATAGATAGATAGATGGTCACACTACACGCTAGAAATGGGGATCTAATAAAAAAGTTTACTTATAGGTAGATAAACCACGTACCAGTATCTTTCTCTGAGGGTTTTCAATTTTGTATTATTTTAATTTTGCCGACTAGGTTCATTTTATAATAACAATATCAACACAAAATACCCATAAAATCAACTTCAAATATTTCGCAAAAATTATCATTGCTTTTACCTATAGGTACATGTTATAAAATTCTTTGTCCTGAATGACTGACTGACTGACGGATCAACGCACAGCCTAAAGCACTGATTGTAGAAACCTGAAACTTGAAGGGAGTTTAATTACTTCTGTTTGTATGACGACGTAGGAATCCGATAATCGGACAGTAAAATCGTTTCTTATAAAAAATTGCTACTTCATCGCTACTCGGCTACTCGCTATTGTCATATTTCCAATCTTCATTCATTATAATTTTCTATAGATGCTTTCATTAAAGGTTTTAATGTAATAAAGGTGAGTTCATATATAAAACCGTGAACTTTTTCATTTCGAGGAAAATATTAACTATTCCTATTTTAATGCATTTTATTTATATTTTTTACGGATGCTTAAAGTATACTTATTTTAGAGGTTTTTGTACTCACATATAGAGTGTTATTTTATTAAGTAGGAATGCGCCGTTTTTCCAACCATATTTTCAATTACAGGGCTATTTTTTAGTCAGTACACAAACTGATAGGGTCTCAGACAATAAAATTAAACAAAGAAGAAAAAGTATGTTATACTTTGTGTCTTAATTTCTTGATGGAACTCCATGTTAATTTATAATAAAACACTCATTTCACTAGTTGCACTGAATCATGAATATTATAATTTATTTTGCTTACGGGACCCTATTACTGAGACTTTGCTGTCCGTCCGTCTGTTACCAGGCTATATCTCATGAACCGTGATAGGTAGAGAGTTTAAATTTTCGCAGTTAATGTATTTCTGTCGCCGCTTTAACAACAAATTCTAATAACAGAACAAAATAAATATTTAAGGGGGGCTTCCATACAACAAACGTGATATTCTGTCTGTTACCAGGCCGATCACATGAACCGTGATAGCAAGACAGTATTGATTTGCAACGATGATGTATTTTCTTTTGCTGCTACAACAAATAAATACTAAAAACAGAATAAAATAAATGTTTAAGGGGGGCTTGCGCATTTTGCCGTTTTTGTATAAATAATGGTACGAAACCCTTCATGCGAGTGCAACTTGCACTTGCCGATTTTCTTATTTTTATACCATTTTATACGTTTATTTCAGGCAAATATACTATACAATTTATGGCACTCTTTAAGTATAACAATTAAAACCCTTTTATTGTTTTAAAGGAAGCTTAGAGCACATTGTCATCATCAACATACCTACATATAAATATTTTTTCTCAACACTTATTTTTTGTGTAGTGTGTAGTTACTGTTGTGGTAAACTAACCCTAATAAATAACATAAGACTTTTTTTTATTAAGAAGTATACCTCTTTTGAGTAAAAAAAATAAAATGCCATTGCTCTTGTCAATAATGACAATTATTTTGACAATGCAGAGTAGCTGAGTCATGGGCTGAGTATTTACGGGAAATGTTGATAAAATTTAAAATATTTTAGATGATTTAAGTTCCTGTTCTATCCAGTCCATCAAGTGCAACACCCAGGGGGCAATCCACCAGGCCCAGAACAGATGTGCCTGGAGAGCCTTGACCCGCAACGCTACTTTTGGTGGTCACGACCCTCAGACATGAGGAAACGATGAAGAAAAAGAAGAAGAATCAATAAGTGCTGTGTGTAAATTGCGTGCGGTTCACAAAATGCCCTAAAACACCTTGATCGTAAAGCAGAAATTGCATTGCAGAACTTTGTAGCAATACGAGACTATTTGGAGACTATCTTCTGCCTGTCTCCAAATACTTATTACCATGGAGAAATATAATATTATAATAATACCTACATAGATTCGTATTGAAGAACGTATATTGACACACTTGACAAAATGATAGAGACAAGGAATGGACAGTATATAAAACGAGGTTGCAACATTCGTCCCTCCCTACATTTCTTCTATGAGCCACCTTGGCGGTATGACCAGGCGATGGCTCCGTCGGGGCGTCTGGAGATGTCAGAGCGTTACGAATTTCTGATTGTGAAGGTGCTGCGGCTGCTTCTGACATAGAGGTGACTACTGCTGGTGGTTGCAAGGCTGAACCCAGAACTGCTGATTCTACAGAAGTAGGTGTAGGCAGCGCAGGAGACATTGATGCAGCCATAAGCGGAGTGGATGTCGGTGTCTCTGGTCGCAAGTTCAAGCGAGGTCGGATGTGATCAGCATGACGACGCTTCTCTTCCCCATTTGGAGTAGTCACGACGTATGAGTATCGGTGTTTGCGAGTCAAGATTGTAGCTGACTGCCAGTTTTTCTCAGTTTTTCAGTTTTTTTCTTTAGGCGGGTGGTGTGTGGTGCTAATTTATTAAGGATTGGCAAATGTATAAAAATAATATAGAATTTAACTCCATAAATGATTTTTACTAAAGACAGTAGAGCTCCCTCAGTTCTGTACACTATACTTAACTGCCTCCGTGGTCTGAGCCATGGTCTCCCGAACCGGAGGTCCTAGGTTTGATTCCCAATTTATCACTTTTCCAGGTTCTCCCCTGTTTGGTTAGGACAATGCAGTTTGAATTTACCTGATTGTTGGACAAAAAACGGATTCCGTGCTTCAAAGGGCACTATTCGTGGAAGTCTAGGTTTAGCAGTGAGAAAATATGAAAAACATGCGAGGAAATTCCCATACAAATTGTACCAGAGTTGCGTTTTGGAAAACCTACTAGCGCCATCTGTTGAGTTTTAGCTTCTACACGGGAGTGCAAGTGCAACAGTGCAACCCGTATTTTTTTATATTACGTAGTACAAGGAGTACATATTCTTAGGTTTATGCTTATTGGGAGGGAGGGGAAAGTGAGGACAGGCAGGGAGAGGGATTATGTAGTACAAGGAGTTTATAGCTAGGTTTATTATATAGCTATTATTATTATTCTTAGGTTTATAGCTATTGGGAGGGATGGGGAAGAGAGGGCTGGGAGGGGCAGGGTAGTGAAGGCCGGGAGAGAGGGGGAAGTGAGGGCCGGGAGGGAGAGGGAAGTGAGGGCCGGGAGGGAGAGGTAATTGAGGGCTGGGAGCGAAAGGGAAGTGAGGGCCGGGAGGGAGAGGTAATTGAGGGCTGGGATGGCTGAGGCTTTTAATATGACGAGTTTTAATGTATAGGTAGTCAGGATAGGTAGTAGTGAAGTACAACGGGTCATCTAGTAAACTATAGATGTTTATCCACAGAAGAGTAAATGGAGCTAGCGCGACTTCTCAAATCAGTGTGTTTATCTATGTAATGTAAATGTGACATAATAAAGAAGAGAGATCGTTCGTACGCTCATGATCGTATACATATTGAAGTAAGTTAACCCATATTAAAATAAATTTAAATAAAACCTTATTTACCATATACTTACTTATATAATGTATCTATGATTATTATGAGAGCGCTCGAGCGTTGCTACAAGTTCTTGCAGTGTTCACTAGCGCCTTTTTGTAATTAAAATAGTAATTCCCCAAATGAACATATTATTTGAAACATCGACTGAAAAAATTATTCCTAATAATTATTTTTCACGAGTGAAATACTATTCTGCACTTATTAATACCCAAATTATCACAATAACAACAGTACTCTATTTGCTGTTAAATTCATTATTTTAAATACTTTTGCAATTGTTTCAGTTACTTCAATAACTCAAAATTGAATTTAATGTTTTGCAAGTTTTTTTTACAAAGTGCCGCTAGTTTAGTGGTATTAACGATTTTAAACTTTCTCGTAAAAAGTAACGTATTCTACTCTATGGTACAAAAGTCCCTAAAACTGTACCAAAATTTCTTCGTTAATATTTAACAAAAATATCTAGAAAATCTCACTTATTGGTAGGAGAATGCCTTGTTTTCTATAAAATAAGATATTGCGGATGTACCAAAACATAAATAAACTCTGAACAACGCCAGTATTTGTGCTAACCTCAAATATTATTATTTACATTTTTGTTTGATTCCATTATAAAATGAACAGAAAGCTTATGTTATTTACATTTGTATGCTTTAAAGCATCTATATGAAACATTTCAAAGTAATATGTACTATAATTACTGAATTATTCAAAAAGAGATACAAGTTTTCTCGATTTGGCCGAAACTATATAGAACTTCAATTTCATTTTTATAGCAGAGGATAAACCTTGATTCGGGCATTCTTCCTGCAATTTTTTGTAATTCAATGTGCAAGGGCTTGAATTTTATAAGAAAATTAAGAATCTTTTAATAATTCTGTCAAATATTAAAAATTACATGTCAAAAATTAAGAATTACAAAATGGGTTGCTCAATAAGTCAAAAGCTATTTTGTAATTTTTAACTTTTGACATGTAATCGTGTCCGTATTCTGAAATTTCATTCAATTTTGAATGAACGATGTTCGAACTTGTCAAAATGATTTCGAACACACAAAAACGAATTTGCTATACATTGATTGTTTTAAACACTTTAGTTTTTCTTTTGGAACAAATCGTTCAATGTACTCTTTAGATACAGCGTTTTGTCGCCATTAGCCATAAGCTTCCTAATTATTAACTTTCTGTCATTGTCAAAATAGGAGAATCAGGGCCTTGCAGCTAGCGTCACGTCGTCCAAAAAATGAAGTATCCAAGTAGGTGTAGTTATACCTACAATGTGCAATCCCTAAATATGATGAATATCTGTATACGATATTCAAATGCGCTCGTTGGAAATTCACATCATACGGTATACTAGCAGCGATTTCCGTAAATTTAACGTGGCTGCCGATTCACAAGTGATATTCAAATAAAATCCTTTTGGAAATAAGTATAGCCCAGCCGGAATACTAGTTTTTTCAGGAAATAAAAATAAAAATTCTTTCTCATACAAAATGACTACCTTGATCAGACAATTTGTATGGAACAGCAAATTTTTTTTCCTGCAGAAAAATCCTGGTGAAAGTTGTTCAGTTTCGTTGACTGAGCAACCCCTATCAGTTTGCGGGACGCTGTCCCTTACACCCGGTATAGATACGTGGAAAATACCTATATTCTCTTAGATAAAAATATTGTAACGTTTTTTAGTATCACAAGGTTGACCGGTCGATGAGTAAATCAATTACTATGGGTAATGCAGTAATGCACTTGCGGCGGCATACAAACATTGTTAAGGTAAAGTTGTTACGTCTTGGTCGGGGGCCACGGCCATTGGGTTAGTAAAGTAGGACACGTGGTATACATATAGAATAGCTATAGGTACCTAATAGCGGACTCAATCCAGGTGTTTTTTTTTAATTCTGTCACTTACTTTAATTAGTATGTAGAGAGACTACAGATAAAATAGGGAAAAAAATATTGATATGTTTTTAAACCAAATGTTTTACTTGCTCCTTACCTGGCAACAAACAACTTTTACAAACAACGAAAATATTATTTAATTTTGTGATTCTTCTGTACGCTTTAGCTTGTGTATATTATGTGCTAGCTAAGAAGTACATACTTGAACATAAAATGATGTAGGTACATAAACATTGATACTCCGCACGTCTACACAAAGTTCTACGCCGTAGCCAAATGCTACGAAGAAATATTATAGCTACTACGTCACCAATGACAGCACTTTGCAAAGTTCTAGGGCAAAAACAAAAATATTTACGAAGATAATGTTGAAACAAGATTGAGGAAAATCGGAGATCTTTTCCTTCAGATTAATCAGAAAAAAAAGCCGTTACGGCTAGGGGTCTTAATTATTATTGTTCGAGAGTAAATCCCACCGGATTTTCAAAATTGATCTCCCTATTAGGGAATAAAATTTAATTTGTTTCGATGATTATCAAAGTTATTGAAGTATTTGATGTAATAAATGTGACGGAATTTACTCTCAAGTAATATAAAAAAAAAACATACAAGACTTTTGGAAAAAACAGTCTCCTATTCAATGTATTACATTTTACAGTGGTGTGTGTTTATTCAAATGAGTTAAATAGTGTTTTGATGTATCAACCTACAGTATTATTTTAACTAAGTAGTCAGAAGTGACAAAACGGCCATTTTTAGGTCCGTAAATGTTAGGGGCTATATTTAATAATTAAATAAATATAAATGTATTCCTGGAACGCCTTCAATACCTGTTCCCTGTTCCTTGTTATATCAGGATTAGTACCATTTCGTGCTTCAGTAGAGCGCGCATTGTTTCCCTGCGAGTATGGCTCAGATGCCGCCGGTGCAATTCAGATCATAATTACATGGCATTTGTGTTGGAAATGCACGAGTGCAATAGACGTACACGGCTACAAGCTTGGGGAGAAATTTACTTGCAAAAGCCGTGTAGCAGTAGGGCATAGGTAGTAGGTATGAAGTGCGCATAGATCAACATTTTATTTAGTGAAGAAAATTAATATTTTACTGAAGATTCAAGTGTTTTCTTCGCCTGCTCACCGCCCCATCCCATAGTTATATATACAAAACACAAAAAAAATATTTACGATACACATCACGCTTAGCAGGCGAATTGGCGATTATTCTTTATTCGCTCTGTGTTTATCTTTTATTCACTTTTTACGACCTCTTTAAGAAGCCCCCCATAATAATCACCCATAAGTGATGCTATCCTAACCTAACCCAGGTTCACGCGTCATATATGTTACAAAGCTCTATTGAAATTTCGTTTCAGGTCTACCTTTGTTTCCAGTTCGTCTGCCAAGCAACATGAAAACCTTTGAGTCGAGATCGTGCTCAGAACGTATGCGTATGAAAATGTACGTTTTTGGTACAGTGAATTTAATTAGTGAGTTTTGTATTGTAATTATAATAATTTGAACTTATTTTTTAATAATTTTGGGTTTTGTTTTCTCTATTATAAAGTATAAAATACAGTTTATCAATGAAAAATGGTCACATTACATTGTTATTTACAAGGTTACCTTGTAACTTTGTGACTTATAGACTGTACAACAATGTAGGTGCCTACAATACAATTTATATTAACAGAAATACTTTGTAAATCACGATCAGCTTTGTAACTGCCACTGGAATCCAGTAGAAACTTTGTTGCTAAGAAGTTAATTTATCATACATACATACATACATAGATATAATCACGCCTTTATCCCTAATGGGGTAGGCAGAGCGTAAACGACCTAAACAAAGATCTTTCCGCCACGTCTGACAAGTTTTGAGGGATATTCCAGATTGATCTGTATATTGCTATAGTGACAGGTTGTCAGCCCATCGCCTAAATTACAATACTGAACTTAGCTGGTTTTTACAGCATGCCCGGGAGGAAATGCAGCTGGCACATTCTATGTTTTTCTATCACTCCCAGTCCAGCATGGAAGCTAATTTATCTATGCACTTAAATACTAAAACACACTTAAAGAAAGTACCTTGCAGAAAATTCAGCTTTAATACGTTCTCAAAGTCTTCTCAGCAAAAGATCTCAGCGGAATATTACGTCGTGTTTGGTGTGACAGATAATTCAGTCGCTGAACACCACCGCGGTACCCTTATTATCTGAAATGGATTTGAATATTTAATTTTGTGTTCTCCTCATTCCCTAAACACGGATATAACTTAAAAAAGTGTTCCCGTTTTAAAAAGGTGCACATTTCGGCGGAACCGTCATTAATTCGAAAAGTTATGAAAATGTTTGAATCTATAAGCAGGCAATCAAACTTTTTAAATAAATTCCTGTCTCGTAGGCGTTTCTTGGTTTCGTAGCCGGTTTAACTACCTGGGTTGCGACGTGGATTTGCGTATACATTCAACGGACACAGACTCGTATATAAGTTATTGTTTTTTCAACAACTAGTTTGTAAAAAAGAAAACTTATTCGAAATAACTAATTGGGTTGATTGAAAGCATAGAATGTACGTTTGAAAGTAAGTTATTTTTATTTATGTTTCTTATTCCTCATCTCAATCTATTTTATACAGGGTGTAAAAAAAAGTACTACATTCCTTTAAACCACATGTTCTACTGATGATACCAAACAACTTTCCCAAAGCACAAAAATTTTAGCTATAAAAAAAAAATTGCCTTTTCCATACAAAACTGCAGATCCCGGAGAGCATCTTTGTATGGAAAAGGCAAAATTTTTTGGGCAAAGTTGTTTGGTATCATCAGTAGAACATGTGGTTTAAAGGAACGTAGTACTTTTTTTACCCCCTGTATACTTAATATTATAGAATTCTGGACAAAAATATACAACTGGTCAATGCCCTGATATTACCCGCGTTATCTCGTATGTAATTTTTTTTATAACACATTTGCTCGTAAAGCTCTTATTACTCGCCTACGGCTCGGGCTAGCAATATCGCCTCGGCTGTAACTATCAACGCACCGCACTTGTATCGTAATGTACTATTATCTAGTTCTATTTATTTCCTCGCAAATATGTTATAAAACGTCGTACGACATACGTGCGCTTTGATAATTACAGCCTCTGCCTTCTTATAGCTCTCGCCTACGGCTCGGGCTAGCAATATCGCCTCGGCTGTAATGATCAACCCACCGCACTTATATCGTAATGTACTATTCTAAACGTCGTGATTTCTATATTTTTATGATCTAAACGTTTTTCTTATTTCACCGCACTGAAATTCATGACTGAATAAAGATTCTACATGGTTCAAAGGGAATTAAGCCGTCTGTACACATACCGGAGTAGAAGACTCACAGCTAAGGGAAGAAAGGTTTGATGTTCATTGCAGTTTAACGCAGTTCAGTCTACAATGAAAAAATAAATCATTTACGGTTTTAAGACCCGCGACAACTTCAATTTTACTAGATGTACCTAAAAAAATACTGAATAAATTAATACTAATAAATAAATTCAGTTTTTTGGTTAGGTTCATTTGATGCTTTAACTGAAGTTTGATGAGTTATTTATTTACAGCTGATATGAAGTGGTCAGAGCCCGCTGGAAATATATCATAAGTAACCGCGAAAGTATTTATAACCGCTAAGGTTTCATACAGACTAACAGCACTTGCCAACTGCAGGCGACTGCTTGCAGCCGACCGGTGTGGACGGAAGATGTAACCGGACAATCTCACTGATGTAACAAACTTATTGATTCCGTTTACGGTACAAAAACTCTGACATCACGGTTTCTCTGATTGTTCACCGAATCAATAACTCAGCCAGCATTGTAAATCAAATGATAGTAAAACCCGTGACTTTTCTTCGCCTGGCCTGGCACATCAAGGAACATTGGAACGCAATTCATGTTCTACCGCTTCCCTCATTCCATTATCGATCTTGATTTCCTTTTACCTTTATTTGACATCTCATTTGATGTATGATCCAAGGTAATCGCTCGTATGGACTCCATCATTTATTTCACTGCATTTTTAGCGCAAAGGACATGTTCTGCCACTACTTATTTTGTTACTTTGCACAACATTTTTAGAATATGAAATCGACTAGGAGGTTCGCCTGGGACTGAATTTTTTGGCAAAAATATATGGGGTATGAATATGAACCAACGGCAATATGGCTCTTTAAATGACTAAAATATAAGAGTGCAAATATCTGACATTCGAATATCGCTACAAATACTTATAGGTTACCAAAGTATTAGCTTACTCTTTATTTGAATGTAGATGATTTAAACAAACTTATCTATATCTGCCATAAAGTTTTGTGCAACTAGTGCTTTTTAATCCAGTCAAATTTCAAACAAAGGAAAACCAAATGGACTAAATCATACACTGGTGCTTTCCATTCGGTAGCATACTCTTTTCTAATACACGAGTATTTTGATATTTGTTTTTAAGAAATACATTAAATGCAAACTTTGGACCAATTAAAGAGTGATTAGTCTATTACGATGTTGCAATTGTATTATAATTATTTCTTCTTTATAGTTAAATGCAAAAACATAATGTGTCACAGGCGTCAAAAGATGTGGACATAAATTTCATCGTGCTGTTCCTTAATACCGACATACAAATTGCTTTGTCGCTGTAATAAACGCTTCCGATGATATCCCGTAATATCAGTATGTCACTTACCTACTCATTAGCTCGTAAATTCCTTGTAAGAGACTTTCTTTGTAGAGATGTGACGTTTATATCGGTATTAGATACTTAAGATTTCTCCTTCTTAAAGGCAGACGCCAGTCGATTTATGTCATTCTTAAAGAAATTCTTCAAGAAAATATACAAGTTCCAAACATGTTTGGTTGGACATCGGTTCCCTGGTCACAACACCCGACCAGGCGGGTAGCTACCCTTTTCCCATCCATCATCACTATAACTGGCCTCAACATATAACTCCCAAAAGTCTGTATGATAACAGCCCCTATTTTGAACTTCAAAATAGGGGATGTTATCATTTTGAAGTATGTATTTTTTTGCAGATAAACAGAATATTGTTATGAATCGAAACATTACTGTCCCAAGAAGAATACTTAGCAAGTATTTTCTCTGATAAATTGTAACCTACTAGTAACAGCCTACGTATATTATTAGTACCTGTTACTGATTTGCTACCTCTCTATTTCCCGGAGGTCAAGAGGAAAACTCTTGTTATGTCTTGATTAATTGCCGGGGCAATCTGACAATATCGGGCACTTTAACGAACTAAGTTTTTTTTTTCATCGTTTCCGTAAAATCATGATACTTTCCGTGATAGTTCCACTTATGTGAATGTTGTTTAAATTCACAGTTATGAGAATGTTGTTAAAATTTATATCTTTATATTTCTAATTTAGAAAAAAGAGAAAATAAACATTTACATAACTCACATATCTACTTCTCTCCAGTCTTTAATCGCATCTTACTTATGGCAAAGAAAATATAATATTAGCTCTTATGGTTTGTATGGTGGGTAAAACCTCTAGTCTTATATGCTGGACTGGGAGCAATAGAAAAACAGAATGTGCCAGCTTTACCTCCCGGCATGCTATAAAAACCAGGTAAGGGATTTGGAGCTGTATAATTATAGGGATTCGTCAGTGTATTGTAATTTCGTCGATGGGCTGACGACTTGTCAATATGACGATACATTTTAATCTAAAATTGCCCTCAATATTTATTTATCAGACGTGGCGAAAACGCCTTCAACTAGAGGTCTTACGCTCTGCCTACCCCATAAGGTATAAAAGCGTAATTTTATGTATGTATGTAACACCTCTAGCACAGCTGCAAGAGTTTCCACGCCTAATGTCACATTTATGGAACATCAATATTTGCATGAAACAATGTCCAACTCTGTGGTACAACTACTCAGACCACTTTATGTAGCTACACACCTGTGCACACTGCACAGCTTAGTTGGAGCAGAATGTACACACACACACGCACAGCTTTGCTTATTAAAATGTACTCGTGCTACGTGCTACGATTATCGACCCCATCCCCACTCGTGCACTTTCAACTTGCGCTTTCAATATTGTCTCTATGCATATTGCGATATTGTGTTGAGCTTGGGCTTTCATCATGGAATATATTCCAGCGAGGGCACAATATTGATATTATCGTCACTTTGGAGATTCCCAGTTTGGTTAGGGACATAGAGTCTAATTTATTTGTCTATCTGACAAGTAAGATGATTCCGTACTTCAGAAAACACGTTATATTTGCCGGCCGTCTCAGATTTGTTACCGATACAGAAATCATGTCAGAGATATGAGACGGTTTAAAAATGCAAACACCAAGTTTTTATCGCACAAAGTATCTCTGGAGCCACTACAAAAAAAAACGTTACTATGAAAATGCGTAAGTTTATCTGTTATCCTAGTTATTTAGTAGGTTATCGGCGTTATCGCTCTTTTTCTAATTGTAAAATAAGTTTGACAAATAATTGACATCTCGGTAAATAAAATTGACAGATTGAATCAGTCCAGTTACAGTCCTAGAAGGTGATATCACCTCCCACGTCCAAGATAGTACCTACCTATTACCTTTTTATTTTTACATTTTCAATAACAAACCTAAATGTAATTATTCTATAGCAAACCCCTAAGGATAAGTTGGAAATTGCTTCGAGGCTTAGGTAAAGGTACCAATCAAATTTTAAGATGGCTTATCAGAGAAAAAATTCTGCCAGAATAGTATTTTTTTTTTCCAAACTCAGCATAATTTTTCTTTGATTTCGTTTTCTTTTCATAATGCGACTAAAAAACTTAGACAAAATACTTAAGTACTCTACAAACACTCTACTACATGCCATACAATAAATAAATAATTAAATATTATTGATTTTTATTTTGGTTTTCATTGTTTGAAGTAAAATTGAATCAATAGTTATTTAGACTTTATTTTAATTAAAATTAAGTACAATAATTATGTAATTTATTTAGGTAGGTATACAAATTTGCGATAGCTATTTTGATGTTACCTGCTAAAAGACAAGAATAAATAAAATCATTTTCTCGGAAAACTGAAGCGTTAGTGAACAGAAGGTATTAGCGAGCAGACAATCTAATTGGTATAATTTCGCAATTGCAAGTCTCATCCAATATTGCAAGATTTCAAGGCAATTTTCTTCCAAGATTTGATAAAGGCTACGGATTTAAGTAGGCCTTGTAATTTCGCCGGAGGACGCCTTAAATTAGTGTAGATCTGAACTTATTTTGTTAGACGGTTTCAAATAACTTGGGCTTCACAGACGTAAGTTGAAGTAGATTCCGCAAGGTGGTCTTTGAGAAGGTATACAAAACAACTGAATGAATATAACTGGTACATTTTTTTATTGGGATGCATCTTCCCTAGACACTTTTTGAGGTTGATTACACAGAGTTTTTTGTATACTCAAGGTCCACCTTGCGAAATTTTGATATTTAAAAGAAAACAGCCATGGTATTACTACCTATTCCCTTATTTTAAATTCTTTTGTTAATATTTCAATTGGTTTGCATATCTTAGATACTTTTGATATGAGGGAGCTGACTACGTTGCAAAAAACTTGTTAGAGTTTTAAGTTCCAAGCCAGTCTACTTTTATTCGCCGTTAAAAACACATCAACTACAAATTAGGTACTGCTGGACAACAAAAAAGGTACGATAGTAAAAAGACCTATGCTTTTATACACCTACAGTTTATTTGAAAAGGTTGCGTGGTCTACTTTAAATTATAAGTCTGCTTTGTCTTCCTCGCAACGCCACAGGCGTCTACGGACTTACATTTCACAAACAGTCAAATAAATTCTAAAAGTTTTTTTTATAATTCTAAACGTTAATTTAGAAATGTTTCAAGCTGTGTGTACAGGACACGTAGCTTAAATACTTTTACCTTAAGTTCCGAGTTGCTGTCATAAACAAAATTTTGGGTCAGTTCATGTCATGTGACGCAACGCGCACTTTACAAGAGCGTGATACAAAATAGAATTTTATTTATCTACTATGCAAAAGCAAATAACATAGACATTTTATTGTCATTAAGACAGGTGCTTATTCAAGCAGCTTCACACCGCGTCACATCGCGTCGCTCTCCGGTGTGAACTGACCATTAGGCAATTTAAAGAAGTACTTAATTAAATAATTTTCATGAATCTTTAGAGTGATAAAATCGATTATTATAATAACAATTTCATTTAAATTTTGATGCATCCAAGTTTAAACTGATTAGGTAAACTAAGTTGTTAGATATGATCTCAAAATATCATAGGAAAGCGATTTACGAGACATCATCATCATCATCACCTTAGCCTTATCCCGTATTGCACGGGGTCAGCTACCTAATCTAGGGGATTGAACGAGGGTACTGGTTTTTACACAGAGCGACTGCCAACTGACCTCCGCAACCCAGAAGGGACACCAGACCCAATCCTAGATTAGTTTTTGCCTAGTGGCCAATGATGTCATATTAACAGACATAAAATACATCAAATTGAATATTTTGTTTTGGTCTTTTGGAAATATTATTTTTTGACCTACCTTTTTGTATTTTTCATTGATTGGCTTTGATATTATTTTAATGATAAAGTAGTATAAATACTTACCAATTGTACACAACAAGATTATGATAAAGTGTTGTCCTTACGATGAGTATAATATCTGAAAAAAGGAAAATTCTACTGTCAATTTTATCTAGACAAAAGGTGAATTTATAGGTAAAAATAAAAGATCGTGTGTGCTGAGCACACGTGTTGAAGTGAAACTTCTTTGATATTTCGACTTCCGTCCCCCGACGCCGTGACATATTTCCGTCACCCAACCTTGAAATTTTACTCTCAATGCGCCTAAAGAAGTTTCACTTCAAAAATTAATTTCATGAAGTGATTAGTACGTAGGACAAAATGGTAAAGCATCAGTACTTATTTATAAGTCCTTCTATATACCGAGTGTAAGGGACAGCGTACCGAAAACTGATTGGGGTTGCTCAGCCAACGAAACTGAACAACTTTCTCCAGAAATTCTTAAAAAAAAATGGATTTTCTATACAAATTGTCTGATTGAGGTGGTCAGGGATAAGGGAAGGTAATATGTAGATGCCTATAGTATTTTAACTGTCGATATTTTTTCTTTGTAAATGAATCTTTGACTATGTTTTTAAGAGTGTTAGAAGCCTTGGTTTTATACTGTAATTTTTGACATTTCTTTTAATAAAATGAATTTGAATTTGTAATTTTTTTTTCATTTCCTGAAATAAAATCCTGGCATAAGTTGTTCAGTTTCGTTGACTGCGTTACTAAATTATATCTGGTATCCGGAACCATGCTTGTAGCTTCCTATTTAGATTTACGCTTACGCTTGGGCTTGTGCTCGTATTTAAGGGTAGGAACACAATATCTAGTTCAAGTTCAAGTTCAAGTTCAAGTTCTTTATTGCATATATCAATGTAGAATACAAAGTTATGTATGTATATCTGCGGATTGTTCGGCTCAACGGACGGTTCCGTGGTACACTGTACGCAGCGGAACCTTCAAAAGGGTGTGTTGTAGGTGATCTATGATATTTTATTTTATTTTTAAGTATAAAAAGAACTTGCATCGTAATGACCGGAATATTCGGCAGGTGTGTTGCTATCCTAGTACTCTGCAAAATAGTAATCAAAGGACGAACCGATGCGTTTCGTGTTCTTCTTCTAGCTTGTAAGATAGGTCTGTAAAGAGAACTGTAAAGGCTAAGGGCCGTATTTATAATCAGCTCTCAAGAGCGACAGCGAAATTTGAATTCGTTTCAGAAATGTCATTTCAGTACAAAACGAACTGTCAAATCCATACTTAATATTGCTCTCAATCTTGAGATCGCTTTATAAATAATAGCCTAAGTGCTTTGTATTGATTTCCTTGTTTTAAAACAAATTATTCAGTTACTAACTCATTCAGCATTCTATTTCAGACATTCGAGATAAGCTCTGTAACAGAACCGTTAAGCTTTGCAGAAATGTATGTTGAACAGCAAAGAGGTTTTAATGAGAAACTATTTGTAGATACTGTCTCTTTGTACGCTTGCAAACAACTCATTAACCAAGTCAACTAACTTCCCTATATAACAAATAGGGTCTGTCTGTCTGTTTTTTAAACTTTCACATTTTAATTTCTGAATCTATAGTCGGATAGAGATTACTTCAGTTCTACTGTGAGAAAATAATTCATTCCAAAGGAAAAATATTTTAGCCTTAGGAATCCGCGGTCGTATTTGATTACTATACCCCAAACTAGAACATAGAGCATGTGTAGAGCAAGGTAATATTTTTTTGCTAGTTTGACCATGTTTTACACATTTTTAAACCCTTCAAATTATTTTGAATTCAAAATTACCCCATATAAAACCACTTTTCATAACCGCAAAGCTGGTAAACTATGAAGACAAACAGTCATTTACAAAACCCTTGCCTTTAGCTATAAACTTGCAACTAGAACGCAACCCCTAAGTAAGACTCTTCATTAAGGTATTATATGGCGTAGTTCTCTGGTGTAGTGTAGTGCCTACAAAGTGAATATGAGCTTATACTACCCACGCCTCTATAAACACTGAAGCGTTACTACCTTTATACAGCGTATAGTCTCATTTCATACTTCCATGCTGGACTGGGAGTGATAGAAAAACATAGAATGTGCCAGATGCATCTCCTCCCGGGCATACTGTAAAAACCAGCTAAGGGATTCGATGGTTTCAGTATTGTAATTAAGGCAATGGGCTGCCAACCTGTCACTATAAGAATCATCTGTAATAACCTTGACAACTTATCAGACGTGGCGGAACGACCTTTGCTTAGGTCGTTTTTGCACTGCCTACATCATTAGGAATAAAAGCGTGATTTTATGTATGTATGTATAGTCTCATTTTAGTGTGTTTGAAAAAACGCTTTTCGTAAATCAATCACACTGTTTAGAGATTCAGATGTTTGGATATTTGTGTTACTAAATCACTCTTCAACGACTAGAAAGATCGGGATTAAACTTGGTACTCATGAAATATATGGCGAGGCCTTTTACAATATTACTAGTTTATACAGTAAAAGTAAATGCAAATAAGTATTCATTTCTGTATCATTGAATTCATAAATAACATAACAAATATTTAAAAATCACCACGATAGCTTTAAAATCTGATCGTGATTCGATCACTAGGTAAGTATTTCAATTTTCTGTTTACCTTCACCGCTCGCCACTGAAAACGTAAATGATTGGCTGTAAAACAAATATAGATACAAACGTTCCAACCATCTGTTTACACAGCTAAGAGTGCTACGGAAATGAAAAAAGCTAGTTTTATCAGAAAATATTGTGCATTTTTAGTTGCTGACAATTTTATTGAATAACATCAGCAAATACCGATACGCGTCTCAAAAGCGTGAAACAATATAGAACTACGATAGATATTTCATTCACAGAACTCGAAAATTTCAGCTGTCGACAGTATCAGTATTTATCATCCACTTCTTCTTCATCCACCAACCCACGGCGACCCACGTCGACCCCACGAACTACGTCGACACCACAAACCACGTCGACCCAACAAACTACGTCGACCCATCGACCAGACGACTCACATCGACCCCACGAACCACGTCGACCCCACAAACCACGTCACAGCTGTTCGTATGAAGCCAAGCTGCTTCGCGCCACGTCGTGTCGCTTCTCAGTGTGTTTAAAACGTTCACTGTAGAACTTTGCTACGGGCTACGGATTGCTACGGCGTAGCAATTGTGTGTCGTAGATGTACCGTGTTATGTGGATCAAATTTCAAAATAGCATTAAATTCAATTACGTAGGTACCTAAGTATATTTTTTTCTAATATTTTATGTGCACTTGTGTAAAAATAATTCGTGATTTCGACATAGGTATCTATATCAATAAATCGGTCAAAGTTAACGTAAAATAAAAAAAAAAACTCTGTTGTTCGAGAAGAAAAAGAAACTACATATTAAGTTACCACAAAGCTCTCATGTTATGTGAGTAATCAGCACGTCCACACTAAACTAAAGCGTTCTAAGAGCTTATCAGCAGGGGTCGGTACAATGAAAAACAATTTCATATCGGTAATGAAGGTTGTTCTTTTTGTATGATTGTTGTATATTGGACAAAGTACATATTCCAATTCCTTTTCAGGGTTTGATTCTAAGCTCAGCTACTAAAACGATAAGGGCAGAAAACTTTCTGCGCCGAAGGTTCCGTTTATCACGCTGTCAATGCTTTTTACATTTCCCACAACACATCTGCGAAAAGTAGGGCTCTACGCAACGTAGCGCCCTACCTTCGGTCGAGTCTATACTACTTCGCAAGTAGATATTTCTCCCCTAACCAATAACATCCTGTATTATCATTATTATCATATTTAACATCTAGGAATATAATTTCCCGTCATTCAGTGCACCGAACAAGACGCTGCGTAAAACCGACTGTTCGGTCTAAGGATTGGTGTGTCATATACGACCGAAGGATCCGCCACCGAATAGTCCGTCGCCGAACGTTAAACAGGTGTGTTTCTGCCTTAAATGTTAACAAATAGGCATAATTACTTTTGCATTTATTTACAATGTTGGTAAGAATAGTGCCAAGTTATTTCACATCCCACAGCTTAATCCAGCTGTCTCTAACAGCTGCCCTCGGTAAAGAAGAAGTGAGATTTGTCACAGCGAAACTTTCCAGCGCTCACGATCTAGAAGGCAGGTGGTGAGAGGGATCAAACTAAGTTTCAAGCTTAGTTTTTAAGCTTGTGAAGGAAATATCGTCGAAAAATGTAATGTAAGTAGTTGTTTTTAAGTTCAAATAAAGTATTTTTTCATATTTTATGGACAGCGCCGGCATCATTGCAGGTACTGGCCACTTTTCTCGTCTGTTAAAAAGAAGTTCTTTAAAGTTCTAGTTTATTAAATAAAGAAGGACTTAATTAATTATCTCTTCCATCGCCATAATGTATGACAGCAGTAATAACAAGTTTAGTGCCATAAATGCCGCCATAATCAAGCCTAATGTTGCATGATGATGATGAAATCGGGTTTTTGATCAGAAAACCGGATTCTCTCAAAATTTTTACAAAACACTAGATTTTTCTCAGGATCATGACCAGTATTTTGTAAAAGACTAGGTTTTGATCAAAATCTGATAGCGGTTCCAGGAAGTTCTGTCACAAAATGAAAAACCGGAATCTGAGGGAGTCAAATATTGTGATCTAGGCCATGGGCTGTCACTACAAAACTCTCATTCGACCAATTAAAGCGTTTGTGTGGAAGTTCAAGCTCTGCCTGATCCACAAGGGATAATGACGTGATTTTAACGTAGTATTAATTTTGCTTACCACACTCACAAAAGAGCACGTACATATTCCACTAGCAAGGACAATGCCATTGCCAATGTTGAACTATTCTGGTCAATATTGGTCTATAATTGGGAGTGTGATCAGGTTTGATCTTGACCATCAGAATCTATATTCCAGTTATAGAGCACAATATGCAAACTAACCACAAAATTGATTGCATATTGTTGTCCGATGATGGTCAATATTAATTGTTTTTCAATAGTAGAGTAAGTATAACATAATTTTATTGTGTTGGGTTAACCCGGTTAACCATTTTAAAATATCGGTTTATTAATAACCTCAAGTTACTTCATTGAAATTTTAATTTAACATGATTTGTGTAACGACATTATCTTTGTTACTATTGAGAACAATGGCTCGTCAGGTAATCAGTTTCAGACTTAACTCAGTTCGCTTCTCACTTCAGACTTCTTAATTGTCTGTACTAAACTAGAAACCGTATGAATGAATGTGATGAATTAATGTTACCAACATTCTGTGACTTTCGTGACAATCGATGCAAAATAGTCAGACCACTCGATCAAATGGGGAGTTTTTTTATTCCTCAAGTGGCAAACTAGAAACATTCAGTAATATCGACAAAGAAAAATAGTAATAACAATCAAATAGAACACATACTGTCCTCATAACACATCAATAAGTCTTTTAACGTGATCCACGTATCACGGCCCATTTGCTACGTGACCTGGGTAACCAGACATGAAATGGGTAGCTCTATTTTCGTGTGTACGGATTTACCCATATATACCCATTACACCTTCCTAAACAAGCGTTGGAACAACAAAGTAGGTCGAATGTCGATACTCAAAAACGGCGAGCAAGCAAAATTGCAAAAACAAGCGGAATCGGCAGGTTTTACTAACACGGTACCTATTACAAAGTTTCAGTTTAGTTACATTAGTTTTGAGCTACGAGTACTGAGTAAATGTAATGAATCGTAGTTTTTTTTTCAAAAGACACATAAATGGCGAATAGGTACATAAGTAATTCTTCTACTAATAATAGTAAATTTTATTTTGCTCACAGAATTTTGTCACTCGTACTGTAGTACTGCGTGTGCCTAACTAAACTTTATAAACGTACAAAGGGCGGGCCTAATGTCACGCAGCATTCTTTACGGGTCAAGCATAGGGTCGTATTTATGAAACGATCTCAAGATTGAGAGCAATATTAAGTGTGGATTTGACAGTTTTGTACTGAAATGACATTTCTGATACGAACTCAAACTCGCTGTCAGTCTCAAGAGCTGATTATAAATACGGGACATAGAGTACTAGCGCCCATAAGTAATCAAGCACCCAATGGTTAACATAATAAATATTATATAGTCTGCGCACTGAAGTGTAATTTGTAACAAAAAAAATTAAAACAAAAAGAATGTTGATAAAATAAAATACTACCTCGGGTGTTAAGAAAAAGTAAATTTAAAACTTAGAAAAGTTATTAACAGAATTTTAATTTAATTTTATCTTTGTACGTGACAGCTTGTCCATATTCGCCTGGACGTGTCGTCTTCCATTAAAAAACGACGGATATACTTGAGATACTCTCTTTTGCCTGCAGGCGTCTGGGGAGAGCTCGCTTCAAAGTATTTTGCATTTTATAAAATTCCTAGTTCAATTTAATCAAACTGAATCAAGTAATTCAGCTGTAAAATGAAAACTTAGAATGAAAAATGAAAGAAGGGGTGAGTGATCGGGGGATTTGCTGAAAAAAAAGAAAAAGTAACAATTCAAATAAAAACATTTACACTTAAACAAACATAAATATTCACGCCTTTATCCCTAATGGGGTAGGCAGAGCGTAATGGACCTAATCAAAGGTCTTTCCGCCACATCTGACAAGTTTTGAGGGTTATTCCAGATAGATTTGTATATTGCTATAGTGACAGGTTGTCAGCCCATCGCCTAAATTACTCATTCAAATTAAAAATTAAATTAAAATTTTGAATTTAATTATTAAGTCGTAGACTAAAAAACTATGTTTTTCTTACACAAACTACCAACCTACTCATCTGACCATTCCAAACATCAATGGAATCGACAGAATGAGAACCGAAATGTTAGTGCATTTTTAGGTCAAAATATTTTTGCTGCTGACCAATAATAACGTTTTTAATAAGCAGTTCACACTCTGTCTAGTCTGTTAAGGATTATAATCGTCATTATACACGTGTTCTAAAATAAAAGTTTCTATATCACACGAAACTATTATGATAAAAGTTCATGCTATCTAAAGTTTATGTATAATGCATACCAAATGAATTAATTTCCATTACTCGAACATAACACGGTTATGTTTATGATCCAGTTAGGGTTTAACATCGTTACAACTCAATTCCATTTCCTTAATTGTTATTTTGATGATTTCACATTTTGTAAGTACTTTTTTCCTTTTAGGTTTTTCCTACTAGATATTTTAATAAAAATTGGCATACGTTTTATGAGCTTTATGTTGTATTTTTAGACAATTAAGTACGAAAACGACCCGGCAACAATATGGAATTGTCAGATTTTTTCCTATTCATTATTTATTACCTTTGCCAAGGCTAGAGAAATTCGTACCTATTCAAAAATGGAACCCAATTTCACATTTTTTTTTTTTATGAAGATTATTAAAGAAATAATCAATTACAGACCACAAAGAAAAAAGCTTTGGAAAAAGGCAATTAATTGAATTCGATTTTATTTCCTGACTGAAATAATTGATGGCTGTAAAAGCCACAAGCTGAACGAAAGTCGAAATAAAAAGAAAGCGGTCAAGTGCGAGACGAACTTCCACATACAGGGTTTTGCACCTACACCACCGCTAGAAGACATGTCTTTAGTAGGAGATTCCCTTTTAATTTTTCATTTCATAATTTTGTAGCCGATAATAGATGGCGCCACAACAAGAAACACAAGTACTGACATGCGGTTTCCAAGTTTTGATGGATTTCGGTCCCCTGGTCACACCTGACCAGGCGGGTAGCTACCCTTTTCCCATCCTTCATCACTAGCTTCAACATTTCACTCCTAGTTGTTATAGAAGAAGCAGAAATTCAATTTACTACCTACCTAAACATTAAGCATAACAATACCCCGCTGACGGACCGACAAATGGACGGACCGTGGAAGCAGTACAGGATTGTCACGTCACCCTTCGAGTACAGAACCCTAAGAGCGCCCTTCTCGTATTTCGTACCGTCCACCAATCAAGTTCCTATAATTGTTATTGGAATCCGGTTTTACATTCAGAATGCTCTCAAATTTTTATGCCTTTTCGCCTCTGCGGTTTAAGGAAAGAACTTTAGAAAATCTTTTACGAATCCAATTTCAATTAATGTTTAATGGGTTTTTAAGAGCAGTATCCTCTATAAACACCGGAAAAGCTACAAAGTTTGACTGTACCTAAATAAATATAGGTATAAAAGGATTTTTGGATAAGTAGGTAGAGCAAAGATGTGTTTTTGTAACTTAATTGCAAATCAAGTCTTTTAATATTTTGCAAAAAAAATGTACTTCTCCTCTTAAGTACAAACTTGCAAGTATATGTAGAATGCGCGTTTGTGCTTCGTAATACGGTGCATTTGGCGAGTGATTCTTCTGTGTCTGCTCTATTATTAAAAACCCACTAATGGAAACCTCAAATTATTGGAGCTGCAACATCAATGATACCGTACATTATCAAGTAATACAACAGAAATCCTGACAATATAATAAAAGAAATCGTCGGGGCGCCCGGAGTAAATCTACGACGTCTGAGTCGAGAAAATAAACAATAAAACAGCCGTCTTGAAACGATATAGCTCAACGTTAACGGCTAGGAGCAACAGATTGCGATGTTTCGGGCTACTCGCGTCTATTCTTTGCATCGAATTCCCAAATCAGGAAATATTTTATTTGTCTTGCTCTATTTACAACGCACAAAAAATCTTCATCATTATTCTCTTGTCTTTGTCCCATTTATTTGGGTGTCGGCGCAGTATGTCTTCTTCATCCATTCATCCCTGTCAGCCGTCAACTCAGCACTCACACCAGCTCTGGTTATATTATATCATCTTTCACACAGTCCATCCAACTCTTCTTTGGTCGTCCTCTACCAACATGTTCAGACACAATGACGCAAAAAAATATGAATGAATATTTAAATTTTATATAGGCACACATAATACATACATACATAATATCACACCTTTATCCTCTACTCTACGGGGTAGGCAGAGCGTGAATCGACTAGTAATTCATTCCATAAAACTTGATCAAATATTTAAATAAAAACATTTTCACAGGTTCTGGTGACGAAAAGCGTGTAATTTGAGGTAAATGAAAAGCGGAAACTCTTACTTTGGTATGTACTTGTTGCATAATCCTCTGTTTAAAGAGGATTAAGTGTAACTTCGGCGTACAACTGGGTCAAGTATCACTGTGCGATTTCTTAGGAGAAGTAAAAATGTCGGTTTAACATAGCCCCAAGAAAAAATAATAGGATTTCGTGTTTTGGAGAGTACGTTAAGCTAGGGTTCATCGTTTTATTTATTGACTTAAAACCCCACTCAACAGAAGAAAACTAATATAGCAAAAAAAAACCTGGTGATAGTTGTTCAGTTTCGTTGACTGAGCAACCCCTATCAGTTTGCGGGACGCTGTCCCTTACCCCCGGTATTACATTATTACTAATTTATTTTAATTCAAAATAATTCGAAGTTTTATAATTGATATTGATAAATTTTAAAATTACTAAAATACTTAAAATATCGTTAACCTAACCTAGAGAACCATAAAAATATACAAAATTAAAGAAATGGAACCGTTTGGCCTATCCGTAGGTATCAATTTCGTACTCTCTAGCTGAGGTAATGGTCAAAGATTGCAGGAAGACAATGTAGTAACCCTTGGAAGCCTTTACTGAATTCTAAATGTGAGCCCTTTATATCCAAGAACTTAAGTAAGGATAACGAGGAACGGGAAAGTCCCTAAGGGCACTCAATTCCTTGCTCGCTGATGCGTGTAGTGTCGGAGTTAAACCTTTTTCCACAGAGAATACTGTTTGATTGAATCAATGTTTATATTAGTAGGTACAATACTTATAATATCATCAATCTTACACTAAAGGATGTGAAAGACCGCGCAAAGTAGAGTAGTCGAAGCCAAAAAGCGGACCTTAGGAGCAATTTGCCGGGTAACGCTAGGCAAAAGAAGAAGATTTTTGATACAATTTGACATCTTTAACAATAATATACTTACCTTTTGCCGCAATATAAGTAATTCGTTCTGCCAATTCGACAGACTTGGCTCGGAAATTGATTAAGGGTGACTTAACACGGCAATGAACATCTAAAGGACATAAATAATTCAAAGTTAAGGGATAGTTTCAAGAAACAACATCACGGGTTATTTTGGCCAATTTGATATTGACAGTGAAATCAATCTTGGGACCAATTCTAGATGTCACTCTCTTATCTGAAGGTAAATTCAAATTAATCCTTTTATTTTTCGTTTGAAAACTCAAATATTTGATTGTTTTCTTTATGTTTTGATGCAATTTTTTTTTCTTCTGTGAAGATTTATCGTAATACCAACCAAATAAAATACCAAATAAAAATCCTGTCCTTGAAAGTGGTATATATATTATAATACAATTTTGTACATGTTGCAATGCTGTGTACTTATTATTTTATACTGAAACAATTCATCACAAGCAATAACGTTAATAAAATAGCAACAATCCAATTACCTCTCATGAGATGTAATGTATTTACTTTCTACGCGTTCAGTTCGAGATTGAATCCAATATTATTATAACAGTCTAAACAATGGCCTGAAATGGCCAGTGCTATTATTAAAGATTGGCTGTTTTTTCACTAGACGGCACGGCAACGGCACGATGACGATATCGTCACGATACCGTGGCTCTGTTTTTCCACTGGACGGTCAACGGTATCGTCCGCCTAGTTCCAATCTGAGCGCACACATACACACGCGCATGCTACATACGTATACAAAACACATGCAGTTTGGCAGGCCGGCGACGATACCGGTGGAAATCAATGCCGTGTCGTTGCCGTGCCGGTAAGTGGAAGAGCGTGACATACCGGGTGTAAGGGACAGCGTCCCGCAAACTGAAAGGGGTTGCTCAGTCAACGATACTGAACACATATCACCAGGATTTTTTTTCAGGAAATGAAAATAAAATTCTGCTTTTCCATACAAATTGTCTGATCGATGTGGTAATTTTGTATGAAAAAGCTAATTTTTTTTTTCATTTCCTGAAAAAAAATCCTGGTGGTAGTTGTTCAGTTTCGTTGACTGAGCAACCCCTATAAGTTTGCGGGACGCTGTCCCTTACACCCCGTATAATTTCATTGATTTTCATAAATTATCTCTCCCACGATACCGTTGACGGGGTACCTTGCCGTTTCCGTTGCCGTGGACGTGCCCTCTACTGGAAAAACGCCCAATGCCAATTTACTCAGCTGGTAACACCAAAAAGCACTTTAAACATTAAATATGGATCGGTGGCTGGCTCCATCTATTCATATCTTTGTTGGAAATATTCTGGAAATGCGACTGCATGAGGTTTGCGAAATAACTGAATCCTATTTTGTTAGCTTGGTATTGATTTATATTCGTTCCGGAAGCGGTTTTTCGGAAATTAATATCAAAGGGATTTTTGATGCGTATTCAAATATACGGTTTAACATTTTAAATAGTTATTTATGGTGAGCGTAAATATGAACTGGGTAATTTTACCTAGTAGATATTGCCCCAGAATTAAAGAATTCAAAAAAGTGGTACAATTGGCTGCCTTATTGCTAAGCTACCAATATCTTCCAGGAAACCAGGCAGTAGGAAACAGCAATAGACTGTAAAGAAAAAGGTCATGATCTTTGATCCTTTTAATCTTATCATGTTGAAGGGTAGTTTCTGACTAAGCAAGTAGTTTGAGACCTACCTATTGTCGAAGGTTTTCAGGTATTAACCCTAATGGTTACTTACGCTTTCACTCGTAGCTCCATCTTACGAAATAATAATAAATCCTTTTTCTGGTATTTGCTACATGTTCTGCAAATGGACTACTCTCTATATAATTGTACTAAAAGATCGAAAAGGTTCTAGGAAAATCTTTATTCTACGTCACATTTATAAAATAAAAATGTGGGGAAATCTAAATGTATTTCAATGGAAGTTGAGTAAAAAGCTATGCTTGCAAAATAAAAATAACTCAATTGCTGAATTATTACTAATGACTATAACTGCTAACTGGGTAGTAGCAATGGCAACGCCTCAGTGACAGTCATCATCATCATCATCATAGAATAGAGAGTAATTCATATTCGTATTGCAGTTTGGAGGTCAGCATGTGGAAGCCAACGCGGTCTTGAGCCGCCGTTTTTAGCTGGTCATAAAGGAGTTTGGTCCAGTCCCTGATGTCGTCTAATCATTTGCTTCTTACCGGGAGTTTTTCGATTATTTATCCTACTTGACAGAATAAAACTTACGAGAAATACTAGATCAACAGTTTTTATTTCCCCAAAGAATCTTGTATTTTTCTTGGAGCAGTAAATTGAACTACTCAAAAATAATATTTTAGTAACGAGCATTGAGTTATTTTCATTTTGTATTGCATTTTGCATGTTTACTATTGAATGTGAACGAGTGTTTGTTTCTCTTTCACGTCAAAACATTGTGACAAATTAATGTTGTTTTCTGTATGGAAATGGATTGAATGGAAGAGTTTCAAAAACTGTTTTGTACCGCGGCCGGCGAAAATGTTATTTCTACGAGATAAGGATATTTAGGGGACCTGTTATAAATCATTTTACATTTTTAATTAGGTATCGTACAGAAAGGTTGAGAAAAGATAACTTGAGATTTTCTGTACGGAAATAAACTATAGGTATAATATAAATTATCATTTAGAGGAGTAAGTACCTATATGGGAAATTGTACCCTACTCCTAATGCTGATCATAACACGGAATATATAAGAAATGTTAGAGATATCGAAGTTCTCTTATAGACAAGATAACAAGTTGTGACTACAACGTAGCTCTACATTACTTTCCAATAATTTGTAACAAAATGATGTAAAAATTACAGATCAATTTTGAAAAGAAAAAACGTTAATGTATTTAACAGATTCAACACATTAGTTATTCGGAGTCATATAATTAAGTAACACAACAAAAAGTGCATTTTCTCAACGTATTGTTATTAAATTCTCTGCACACTTTTATTTGGTTTAATGCATAGTTCGCATTAAAATTACAATTGCACGAATATCGATTATTTGAAATTACGAATATTTGAAATTTCAGGTATTTAATATTCATGGAAGCAAAATTTTCGGTTTCAATATTCGTGAAACTCAAAATTGAAATTCATCATAACGGTCCTGAATGTTCTGATTTTGTAGCTCGCGCTTCGACGGACCAAGCACAAATCATAAAATAGTTTAATCTGCGTGCAGCAATGAAATGAGTTATTCCTGGAATACCGTACAGTACAATTCACATTACCTTTGACGTACTTACTCGTGATATAAAGGTATGTGGTTTGTAGATTGTTTAAAGTTGTGAACGTGGGTAGGTATTCACTTTGTAAGGTTGGCTACATTGTTTGTTTTCTTTGATACGACGCTGGACAAGGGAACTCGCTACTAAAGTAATATAATGAGAGCTGTGCAGTTGGGTTTTTTGATACTCTAGTTGTATAAAGTAACTATTGTTTCATTTTTGTTTTTTGGTTTATTATTTCATTTGGGATACTTACTTAATGTTTTATTTTTATTAAGTAACATGAAAAATTATAATACTGAAATTAAGTGCAAATTATTATGTGAATAAGAAAACTTATGAAAGAAAATAGATTTGTTTTTATTTGCTTTCAGGCCCCCACTGTTAAAATTTAAATATTTATGTTACATTTATGCTACTCAGGTATTTCTTAGCATGCAGGTTAAAGACACAAGAATATTCACATTTTACTCAAGAAAACTTACTATCTTGGTCAAAAATAACCAAATCTTCAAGCCAAATTCTGTTCCTACAAAATCGTATACAAAACAGTCTTTGAATACACGGAAGCAAGGGGATTTCTCAAAGGGGGTTTTGAGTAATCACATGAAACCAGATTCAAAGTGACAGAACCATTAACTAAATGTTTCTAGCACAGATTCAGAGTAGAATAGACACCACACCGTCATAGGATTGTATGAAAACCCAGCCTATCATTTATTAAGTACCATTTACATATTTTTATTTAACGCTATTTACCGTTTACATGTAGGTATTTAACAACCCATTCAGTAACTTGGGAATAATTAGTTATTTCTATTACCACAATTTTTTTTTTTTTTTTGTATTTAGTAACCCGAAAAAAACAGAAATGACGAGACATTCTTTTTATAAGGAACTAGATTTTTTGCGCCGTAGTTTCATCCGCAGCTTCGTGAGTTTTCTTGTACTCACTTGTATCAAATACTTTTCCGCTCTAAAGAGTAGAATATGTTACTTAGGGTGAAATTAGCTTTCTAGTGGTGAAAATCTTTGAATTCGGTCCAGTAGTTTTTGAGTTTATTCATTTTAAACGTACATACAATAATCCAAAAATACAAATCTTTCCTCTTTGTAATATTAATATAGAATAAAAGTGTATTATCATTACAAGCACAATAAATGTCTTTAGTGAGTTTGCGTCAAGTTTGTGCATCGCTTAAACTTCATAAGCACGTTTAAACGAGTGGCTTGGGGTATCTATCGTTCTCTTAATCTGTGATTTCTAGCTTGTGTCATAAATATCATCCTACCCATGTAACACAAGAACGGCAAACTACACTTAAAATGACGAGCGATTTAGAATACAAAGTGTAGGTGCTCACGTATCACTTAATGTGCTTAGTCGCTTAGTAGCATTGTTATTTCGGTCACGGATATGTTGTATAACGTTACACCATTTCCCTAATGACACGGAACATAAGATTGAATTTCCTATACCAGTTCCCTATTTCTATGGCTCTTTGGCCTCTAGCTCAGTTTAAGTTGCTACACGCGCGTAGCACTGTGCTACAATGTAGCATTAAGCTACGTCGTCGTAGCTATTCGGGGATTGTATCGTAATCATTGTTCTTGACGAGGGAAGTACTCTAAATGGGGCCAAACACGGTCCGGCATTTGAACTTTTTATGACAGTTAATAGTTGATTTTGTAACAAATCTGTATCTTATTAGTTTCTCTGGAATATAGAGAACAACATGATACTATGATTACATCAGGAAACCATCGGAAATACCGTGGAAAACTCGCACCTCAATGCATTTGAACTATTGTAGTATTTCTATAAGCTTAAAAATAGTAAAAGTTACATAAAATGATCCGTACAATTATGAAGAACATCATCATTAACTTTGTTTTTCAATATTTTTGTGTACATTGATATATAATTATGCAAAAATATATGAATTGAGCTTTAAACAGTCCCATGCTAGAATAGGACAGAGCGCGCATTCTGTCATTGTAGGTATGCCACGAGACCATAGGCACAGATTTCTTATGAGCGCGGCGGCCATAGGTCCTTAAAACTAAATAATGGAAAATCCTTGACCAGTAGCGTAAGTGAAACTACGGTTTTTATATAGCAATTATAATAATTACACTGTACTTGAGCTGAAAGGCTGTCAAGCGGCGTAAAACCTAGTATTGTTGGATTATTAATAGTTGCGGGATTTGCTTCGAAGTATAAAGAAAAACGATGTATGTTTCAAGGTGGCAGGGAACACCTTTATTACACCTTTCAAGATTTTTGCGTAAGCTAAATGAGAAAATATTTGTTTAATATTAATATTTCGTGTAAGATTTTTTTTATTCGCAATGGGTTAATTCTTGACTGCAGTCTGTAAAAACTTTTAAAGGTATACACCGAGCTATAGTTTTGCTATTTGATGCTACTTCTACAGCATGCTCGGAAAAAGAAGCAGCTGGCACATTCTATATTTTTGTATCGCCCCCAGTCCGGCACGGAAAAATATAATAATAATAGAAGTCTAAAAATCTTTGTTTGCATATTTTGCATATTTTTTTTAGTTAACACAACCTACCTATAATCATAAAGGTATTATTTTAAGTTGACTGCTTATTTTCATCACGTTAATCCGGGTAACCTGACCAAAATAATTATTAACCTCCCTCCGGAGCAGTACGCTTTAATTATGATATTCTTTGCTAATTAGTATTCTTTGTTCATAACGACTTTACGTTTAGAAATCAGTGGTAATTATAATAAGAGTGTTTGCTGTTTTTGTGAGCGTGACGGCTTTGAAACTTGTAGTATTTCGAACTGCCTCCGTGATTAAGTAGGCTCACGACCCGGAGGTCCTGGGTTCGATTCCCAGCGGGGGACAATGACTTTGTGTTATAGTTTCTAGATTTGTTAGGATATTGCAGGCTGGCCATCTGATTGTCCAAAAAGTAAAATGATCCATGCTGTCGGATGGGCATAGTATTTACCTACTATATTTATCTCTGGTCGTGTCAGTCAATCTGTCCCATCAGAATAAGAGATTGAAGGAAAAAAATTGCACTTGTGTGATGTGCAAACACATAGACAAACTAGCCTCGCGCAGCTGGTCGATCTCTGGGAGATTCTCGGTTGGGAGGACTATTATTAATTCGAACATTGTAATACACTTCTATTAGCAACTATAAGAGTCTCTTTATTCGTTTGTTGGTTTTTTTACTGCTGTTAACTTTTTTATAGCATATTGTAATACAATTTGTAAGGCTTATATGCCTCTGACATGGTTTGTGTAACACGGCTTAACGTGCCCTCCGAAGCACGGAATCTTTTTTCTTCAGGACAATCAGGTGATTCAGTCTGCATTGTATAACCAAACTGGGGAAAATCTCACAAAGTGATAAATTGAACAAATATCAACTTTGTGTTCCCCCTGGGAATCGAACCCAGGACCTCCAGATCGGGAACCCATGGCACAGACCACTTTAGACCACGGAAAAGTAGTTAAGCACTACCCTACCCTACCAATTCTTAAACTTTCAACATACAAACTTTTATAGGATGATTCGATGATACGATATTTACTTTCATATCCAACCCTACTTACTTACATAATTATCTACATACATACATAAATAACGCCTTTATCCCCAATGTGGTAGGCAGAGCGTAATCGACCCAAACAAAGGTCGTTCCGCTACGTCTGACTAGTTTTGAGGGTTGCTTAAGATATATTACTGTAGTGACAGGTTGTCAGCCTACTTATCGCCTAAATTACAATAAACTGAAACCCTCGAATCCCTTAGCTGATTTTTACAGTATACGTGGGAGGTGATGTAGCTGGCATATTCTATGTTTTTCTATCTCTCCCAGTCCAGCATGGAAGCAAATATCATCATTATCTTATTGGTAAAAACACAACAAAAGCGAATAAATAACACGCCAACAATTTTACATTACATTCACACCATTGAAATAAATTGTGAAATTCTTTAACGAGTGCAAAACCCCAGATACGAAGTTAATTAAATTCTGTCCAAATTGGAACGAGACTGCAAATTGAATGAATGAATGATTTGTTTTTGATTTCAAACCCTTTTTCGACTTGATTTAATAAACGCCTTTGTGTTTTACACAGTTCTTAATAATAGATTTGTGTCCAGTTATTTATTTAATAATGTTTCGAATGAAATAACTTGTCTTTCATCTTAAAACTTATTTTGAAATATTAAATATCAGCTATCTACAAGAAACAATCAATAAATTGTTCTTGTGTTATGATGGTAAAAATTCTACTATTCTTTACCACAAGTTGAATGATTTGTTCAATTTATGCTAGATTAGACTAACGTCACATTTTTTTTGTATATGTATTGAATCTACCTCATATCGGGACGCGGTCAAGTTCAAGAAGTGACCATAGAGCAGCTAAACTATCGATAGTCCGACTATCATAGATTTTATCGATACTATCCAATCCACAGATTTGGAGCTATCGGTGACAAATAATATCGATAGTATTGCAATTCTTCAATAAAACTTTATGATACTATCTGTACTCAATATAATATTACGGAAGATTGTCAAATTCAAGATCCTGAAGACAATTTGATAAGTTAGTACCACGGTGAATTGAATATTTGCGTTGTAGGTCCTTAAATACGGACCATATAGGCAAATGTACTATATTCTACCATAATATTTCGCTTTATTGATATTAATGATATTACATTCTGTGGCGAGGTAATGCGATACCCTTTGTAACTAAATACGTTTATAAGATTAACGAATATTGATGATAATAATAACCCACACCTTAACCCAATTTTTGTACAAAATATTTATTACGCAGTAAAGCCATATTTATTCCACATTTTAAATTTTACTAGCCTTGTGAGCGAAGTAGAATGCCATTCTAATGCCCATATTGTTAATCAGCTATTGAGCCTCTCAATTTTGACATCGCTATATAAATACGAGCCTAGTTAACCTTAGGTAAACATAATATTAGTAGAACGTGAGTAGATAATGTTTTATCTTTATCATAACTTATATGATATACCTTACACTCAAGTTTATAACCTATTTCTTCGGGCAAAGAGATATAAGGAAAACTTACTTCTGAGCTACTTCTACAAACTTCCTTATAAAGCCGGTAACAAGGTACGCCTGCTCAGCACAAAATAATAATGATACTAAAATTATATTTTAATTATTCAAACGGATTTAAATTAAAGTTTCACAAAGCATCCAAAAACCGGCTACAAAATAAAAAAATTGAATATATCAAAATGCAATAGATTTTCGTATAGTATTCGAAAATCGACTGCTCCTTTCTCGACATACGATATGTAGGACCGTTTTCATGCCTCCATACTTGTATATCGGTCAATAGGTTTAGATTGACCATGATAATTCTATAAATGACCAGTAAACTTGAAGTATACTTTGATATCGGAGACTTCTAGGGATTTTATTAAACTAGAGTGCAAACAAGGAGAACCTAAAAATTTTCCGTATAAAATCACATCACAATGTTGTGTTATAAAAGTAAAGTGTAAAATAAAAATATTCAATTATTGTTTTTATTTTTATTCGTATTGTGCGTTTATTCTGTCTACCCTAGAGTAAATTATTATTTTTAGAACCTAGTTATTACGCCTCTCCAGTTGATACCATTTCTTACACAATCCCATTTCTTTCCTGCACTCTTGAACATATATTTCATTCGGTATTTAGATTTTTTAAACATCTTCTTTATCCTTTTTTTGTGATATATGCTATTATTAGACGATGGTAAATCTATTGCGGAATCGCTTATTTTTTCTTTAATATCCATAAGTTTGCTATATATTACTTCTCTTTGCATTTTTTCCGTATCTTCACTTTTAGCTTCAACACTATAATAAGATTCTTCGTCTTCCTGCGGTGTTTCATCTTCGTGACACATTTCTTCATTATATAATTTACTTTTATCATTATCTAGCAACTCATTGTTACAATAAGGCCGTTCAGGTGTCCAAACGCATTTGAATGAATTAGAATTTTTGTGCAGTGTTTCACAAACATTACTTGGGACATCCGAGATGTTGATTACTCCCTTGAAACCTATCAAACCTGTACCAGAACGTCGTTTTTCTGGGACAATAGTGCAGTTAGAGTCGTTAGGAAGTACCATGTCGGCAGAAGAACGATCTCCTGAAGCTTTATTGGCGGTAACTTTTTCCGTTTCCGCCCATTGGTCCCAAGGAGATGAGAATCCAGAAATAATTTCTAATAAGTACACAGAATTATTAGATGAATCTTCTGGTAAAGAATCATTATCATTATCTGTTAGTAAATTATCTGTATTCATTTCATTGTAATTGGAAGAAACTCCTGTTATGTCTACCTTTTGTTCTACTATTGGATTTTTTGAGTTTGTCTGAATATTTTTTACTGCAGTGATGGATTGTACTATTGCTTGGTTATAAATGTAAATTTTGCTATCAGAAAAAACTGAGCTGGTTGTTGTAAAAGATTCTGTTAAAGGTATCGGTTGCTTGGTTCTCACCAGAAATGAATCAGAGACGTTGATTTGAGGATTCATCTTTTTACGTTTTGTCTTTAGAGTAGGCCAGTTAAATTGTTTGTGTCCTGTTTGTTTTAGTTAATAACATCTTATCTGTTTGGGAAGTTGTCAATTTTAGTTCCGGGTTTTGGACAATGTTTATCTTGGCTACGTCTGCAATGCTTTATTTGGAGTGGACAACATTTTGACTTTCGTTTCTTTTCGCATTCTTAAATTGCTGTTGAAAAATTTGAACAAATTAGAAAAACAAATTTTTAAAGAGTGAGATGAACTTGTTTTCAAAAAGACATTCTACTTTATTTAACTTAAGTTTCTTTTTCTATACTTACAGCAGCAGCATTATGGATTAGCCTAAGTTTTCAACGTTTTGTCTGGAATTTTATGCAACTTTCGAAGTAATATTTAGTTTGTAAAAATTCTGTAATTTTGACAACGCTAGTTTTATTTATATTCTCTTTGATTTTACATTTTGACAAGAAATACGTAGTCTATGTTCAGAATTTATGACACTAAACTCTCTTTAGGGTGGTCTAGGCGGCATGGGCCAAAACCACAGGCCAAAAATCTTTGCCTTCCCTCATAATATGAGAGAACTTTAAAACAAATAAATATGCTTTGTGAGGCTTCTTGGTTACATTTCAGTACCTACCACATATTCAGTACAGTCTACAGTACAGTAGTACTATATCACCAAATCCATAAGTATATTTATACCAAGTTTATACCTAACTTTAAAGTGCCAAAATCTTAAACAAACTTTTATGACATGACATGACAAATAGTGACTGGCAGCTAAGCCAATGAAAACCAAACATTTCGAAAGCCAGATGAAATCCAACACGGTAGCAGGTACGAGTACAGAAGGCTATATTTATGAACGTGGGCGAAGGCGCTGTATGTAGGGAACATACCTACATACATACATAAAATCACGCCTATATTCCTTACGGGTAGGCAGAGAGGCAGAGAGTAAAACGCCACGTAAAAGGCGCCTTCGCCACGTCTGGCAAATATTTAAGGCAATTTTAAATGTAATGTGCACAGAAGAGTAAAAGCTAGGGAGCGGTAGCAACTTCTCAAATCAGTAGTGGTAATGTGTATCACTGTAGAGTGACAGGTTGTCAGCTCATCGCCTAAATTACGATACACTTTAACCCTGGAATCCCTTTTGTGCCCGGGAGGAAGGTCGTCTGGAACATTCTATGTTTTTCTATCGCTCCCTCCCAGTCCTGCGTGGAAGAATGAAAACTGTCAAAAACGGCACTGGCTGGCGGCCATGTTGACGGCATTAGTTAATTTTTTCGCTATGTTTATTTAAAATTTTGATGTTCTTGCAAAAACGCTTCCTCACCTACACAGCAGCGGTCTGGGGTCTGGCAGGAAATTGAACGTCTGTCATCCTGCAAGCAGGTAGTACAATGGGCCATGGATATTGCACATCAGCTTAGTTCGGTTTTGTAGAGCGTTGTCTCTGTTGCACTGGTACAAAGACGAGCGAAAAAAAAACCTCATCTACTCAAAATAGCATAAAAAAAACTTTCTCATTAGGTCTTTTCGATTCAAACTTTAAAATTGAATGCTATATTTAGCATGTAATTGGAAGCATTAGAAAACTTTGATAATTATGATTAGATTAGTAAGAAACTAGTTCGCTAACTTATTTCACACTATATCCACAGTTCTACACACACATACTGCCACAGCACACAACACACTCTCCTTGTCATATCATAAAGTATTTCAATAATGTCAACGTGAAACTCAATTTTCATGCGACAATTTTGAAAGTGTCAAGGTATGTTAGTGAGATAGGGATGTTTATTGTAATTCAATTAGCACGGATATCATAGATACATACATAAATCACGCCTTTATCCCTAATGGGGTAGGCAGAGCGAAATGTCATGTGTATTGCTATGGTGACAGGTTGTCAGCCCATCCGCCAGCGCCTAAATTGCAATACATTAAAACCCTCGAATCCCTTAAAACCCTCGAATTCGTTAGCTGGTTTTTACAGCGTGCCCGGGAGGAGATGCAGCTGGCACATTCTATGTGTTTCTATCACTCCCAGTCCAGCATGGAAGATTCGTAGGTCCTATTAAGAAATTTCTCTCGTGTAGGCTTTTATAAATAATCATTAGAACTAAATGCAGTAGCCTGAGCAAGAAAATTTTGAAGGCGTAAAATATTATTATACGAGAAGTTCTTTTTATTGTGCATAGGACAAAAAGATGGGAATGGTATTAGTCTTTTGAAAAAAAAGGTTTAGTTATACCATACATAAAAAGAGTATTGTTGAAGTTAGTCCATGCGTACAGTGCATTTGCAAATGTGCCTTTTCCAGATTCGCCTGGAGCCACGAATGTGAGAGAACTGAATTATACTATGCTCTCGACCTTTGCTCTCTGCGAAATGAATCAGTTTTGTGTTCGGCTTTCGCGAAGATGAAAGGGGTATTGTTTTTAGCTAACTCTAGTATTTTATGAACTCAGCCCTTGGACATCACGGCTTGCAATCGTGACCAGTAAAAGAGAAAAGAGCGGCCTCCTGCGATTTAAACCTTTCAGGCTAATAATATGCGACAAATTGTATAACATCCAATCAAATTGCATAAAACTATCTCGCCATTACTAATGAAATGAAGCCATAAAAATATTTATGGAGAGAGGAACCCCTCAACACTTCAATAATGCTCTTGCCGTGTCTTGATGTATCAAGGTCGCCAGCATAAACAGAGGTGCCTGACAAAAAATATCGCCCCATTATAATACAAAAGACTTGCCCGCCCAATCTACCACCCTTGTTTTGTTTAAGGAAAAATGAGAATAATAAAAGGCCATATTTCAGAGCTCCCAGCAAATGATGGTAAATACTCCTCGGTATTGCCCGAACGTTTTCAGTTGGCACAGTTTATTCCGCCACCTAATGAGCTAGCAGGGCAACTTAATTTGGTAAGGTAAAGGACCAAACAACGGCCGAGGAATCAGAATTAAGTGGCCACTTAGAACCGTAGTTGTTTTGGTGGAAAGTGATAATTTGTTGTTTTTACGTTAATGAACATGATGAGTTTTCGAATAAAGTGTGAAATGATTAAGTAGGGAGTAATTTAATAATGTATGGTCTCATCTCAATCATAAATGTACCTATCTACTTGTCTGCATGTATAGTATCTATATACCTACTATAGTATGATTCTACGTGTTTGTTGAATTGTTTCTCACGACCAGCTATTCACTTTGCTTGGTCCACTCAACTAATAGCACAACATACCATCCACTATTCTCACTTGTAAGTAGGAACAATAAAACAATTATTTTAGCAATAGTTTTCAAAAGCTTTTAGAAACTCATAGACCAAACCGAATTCCAACACGTATCTATCTATAAGGTTTGGTAACAGTGCTATCGATTCGTGGAGGGCACAACTTAACTAAATCTTGACTAAAATTATTGCCATCTCTTTCTGTTCTCTCATAATAGAGAATGACAGGTATAAACTTATATTAGTTAAGTCGTGATTTTTGTAACTACGAATTGCTGCCATTGTAATTGGACGATATCTTAGATAAATATGAAAAACTCAATAAAGGGGAACCTAGAAGCCAACCATACCGTCTTTAGAATTTTCGTTTGTCTGTCTATATGTTTGTTTGCGCACCACGCAAGAACCACTGCATCAAATTGAATGTAGTTTTCTTTGTTGTAGGTATTGCTGAAGGCCTTATCTAAAAACTCATGTTTTTTTTTCTCGTAATACTACCTAGAAGTTGAGATATCACGGGAACACTCATTTCACACGGGAGAAACCACGAACAAAAAGCTAGTATCAGAATATAACTCAGCTAGCCACAGAATAAAATACGGAGTCCTCCACAGACGAGACAGGTCGTAAATCAGACGGAGACAACAATAATTTTGATGTAGTACAGCAATATTCCTGCTCATCGCAGCTCAATTTGAGAGCAAGCGCACCTGTGCCTCATCTTAATCAGTAGCTAAGGTATTACGCCCTAGTCGGTAAAAATGTTAAGAATTATGCGAAAAGTTTGAAAAATAAATCAATAGGGGAAGAACTTTAGCATAATGATAAATATAATAATTATCATAATAATTATTACTTACAAAATAGTATAAAGAAAATTATAGAAAAGATAATTTAAATGCGTAGAGGTACTTACGATTTTCTCTAACTTATAACTATTTATGGTATCACATCATATTTTCAGTGCTTTTATCCTTTTTTTCGTCATCTACGGACTTTGTAGACTAACCAACAGTAAATAGGTAGTATAATATTTACAGCTGCAGCTCCAATACTGACTTTGCATAAACGTTTTCATAACTTCCTAGTAAATAATACAAAAATAAACACAATCACTCGTCAAAGTGGAAGTGCTACTTTGTTTAGTATAGGTACTTACCAATATGAAAAATTATTGATTTTCAAGTATCTGTGGACAAAAGAAACATAATTTATTAAAGAAGAGTTAAGTAATAAAATAACAAATCAATTCTATAGGATATCGGTCGGTACTTTCTAGGTAAAAAAAAATAATTGAACAGGCCGTTTACATCCTTTACAATAAACGCCATTATCTCCCATTTCCCGGAAAATACAACAACCCACATCACATCTCCCTACTTACCTTACCTACCGCCATCCTACCTATGAAATCAGAACTCGACTATATTAATTGCAAAGGGTTTCTGCTCTTGACATTATTCATTTGCAGAACTTTATTAGTTCCTGTTATGTTCCTGAAATTTGGTTAGTAGCTGGAGGCTGGCTACCTACCTTAGTGAAATACAAACAATAGTATTCTTAATGCTCACAATTAAGAATTAACCCAAAAACAGAAGTGTGTGGCAAAAATCCAAGAACTTACAGTTGACCGATTTCTTGAAACTTTGAAGATGAAATCGATTGAAGCACTACTAATATAATTTATGTCTCAAAAGAACAAATTGAACGTTCGCATTAATTTTTAAAAGTGATTTATTTACATAAGCTTACCCTTCCATGCTGGACTGGGAGCGATAAAAAACATGGAATGTTCCAGCTGCCCTTCCTCCCGCGCATGCTATAGACTCAGCAAAATGGTTTCGAGGGACAGTGTATTGTAATTTAGGCGATGGGCTGACTTATAGACTCAGCAAAATGGTTTCGAGGGACAGTGTATTGTAATTTAGGCGATGGGCTGACTACCTGTCACTACAGCGATACACATTTGTGCGAAATTGCCCTCGAGTTTTGTCAGACGTGGCGAAGGTGCCTTTTACGAGGCGTTTTACTCTCTGCCTACCCCGTAAAGGCGTGACTTTATGTATGTATGAATGAATGTATGTATCGAAACACTACACAAAGCACGACGAAAATATTTAAACAAATTACAAAAAATTACGACATGTCTATTTACAGTGGACACGCGAGCCACTTTATTTGAAAATGTCCATGTAATGAGAATGTTTGTCTATTTGTGATAATGCTCCTGTTTTTGACAAAAACGGCTCGCTCGCACTACAAATAACTAAATAGCAGACATCACGCACCAAAACAATACATTAATTCGAAGATAATAATTGTTTGTTAAAAAAAACACTATACAGACATACTTTATCATACGGTTAGATGTGTTTTATAATTTCCTAGTTTAATTTAAGATACAACTATTTATTTTATTCAGCTCAAAAAATATTATGATATTATGAAACCTCCTTGACTGCTAAATCATGGATTACACTTTCCAGACCAAATTTAATTTCCAAAATAAGGCCATCAATTCTTGGAATCCGAAGGGAATTACATTTCTAACAATAATAACATTTATAACATTTCTTTCCTGTAACGGTTTTTCCTTCAGTAATGAATTCCGAGAAAAAACCTGCTGAGTTTCCTCAATTATGGAATTGCTACATCTTTGATGCTGATATGTTATGACATAATTAATGATTTACTACCTAATTAAAATTACAAAAGTAACAAGTTCTTGTTAAGAGTTTAGGAAATGGATCACAGTACTGTAGTCCGTTGGATAAGAGGAAAAATGGTTAGTGTAAGTCATTTTACATTAAAACAATAAATTATAATAAAAAAAGTACGGGCGAAGACCCAAGAAGAAAATCCCTGTATATTTAACATTTCGACCTATGTTCCTTGGAAAAATTTGTACAGTTAAATGAGTATGTTTACATACAAAGTTTTTTCTCTCAATAGGATTAGAACTTTGAGGCCTAAACTTCTGTACAATTTAACAATTTAAAGGCGCTTTAATAAACCAAAGGAAAGACAAGCTAGAATGTCTACAACAAAGTTAAAAATAGAAACTGCTTGTAAGCTGCCTACACACATGCCGCCGGTATGCAGGCGGCACAAGCCCTAGAATCGAGGATTCTGCATGAAACTCAACCTTAGCTTAACTTCAAGCCCTTAATACCCTTACCACTGTGTGTAGGCAGCTTTAAAAGGCCTCTGTGGGAAAAGTTCTTGGCTAAAGGGTTCTATACCTGCTGTTGTTGTTTGTATCATGTTTAAATTGTTTTTAATCAGTCAAGTTTGCAAAATACCTCTGTTTTATCTTCCTTCCATTCTGTTGAATTTAATGAAAATGCACGAATTTTAAACAGGAAATTAACAAGTTTTTGGTGAATTTGAAGTTAGGGACAGTTCACACCGGGAGAAACGCAACGCGACGCAGCACGAAGCTGCTTGAAAATTGCATCTCATTATACCACGTAGTGGTACATTGGTACATTTATAAATTTACCTTAGTAGTTATTTCAGGGTTCTGATACACCGGACTTTCCTCATCTTTAAACTCTCTCTCTCTCTCTCTTTTTTTTTTTTCAAAATGCGAGACTTACACGTAGAATCCTATCTTAAATATAGGATCCAAATGACCGTGGCCAGCTCCAAAGAGAGGCTAGGTTAACATGAGGTTAACAATGTTTGTATAGCAATTTGTAAGTGCACCTGCATAACCTTCGATAATTGATTTATGTAGGAACTAGACCGAAAACCTTGACCGATAGGCTCTGTTTATGAAGTTCATGGAACCAGTGTGACCTAAATAGGAATTACTAGGACACACCTGTCATCCTTGGGCGTCTAAGGCAACAGCAACGGAACCTGGGAAAGCTAATCTGTACTAACTAAACTGTGCTAAACTATGGCATATTAGGATGTCTACTTGCCGTTGCCGTGCCGATGCTGTCTAGTGGAAAAGCTCTCTTTTTCAGAGTGGTATGATAAATGTCATCACCGGTGCAAACCTATAAAAACATTTTTTATTTATTTACTACACCTCCGCAATCGCTACAATTCAATCAAAAGCCCAAGGGCTATTGAAAATTTACTGTACGCAAATATTTAGGATGATGTTTCGTTAAACCGATCCGGGTCGAATTCCGTGAATATTCGGATACTGTAAATTTACCTCAGCCACGTAACCCAACATAAAAAGGTATACTGTTATTCTGAAAATTCCACTGTCTAGATTTATTTAAATCTTGCACAATTCATAACTTCGTTAACAAACTTCGTTTCCCTTTTATTTCCAATTTGGGAACCAAACCGTAATTGGTCTATGAAATAATAATTTAAAAGCTTTCAGATTCGCAAGTTGAGAATAAAATTCTAAAAAACGCGGAGCGCTAAAAAATTCAAAGCTTCGGCGTCCAAGTGTTTATGACATTTTCTTTACTTGAATTTTCTCATAAGAAGGACGAGAATCTTAAAAGGCTGCCGCTTGTCAGGTATAAAGAAAGTGACAAGTACTTGCGAGCGAGGCAACAAAGAACTTAAGATTTCAACCTCTCTATTGTCACATAAATTAAGAAAAATACATACATACATAAAATCACGCCTTTATCCCTAATGGGGTAGGTAAACATAGGTTGTTCCGCCTCGTCTGATCCGTTACCATTTATTATTATTATGTGTTAACAAAGGACTGATTTTAAAATCTACCAACAATAAATATAATTCAATTAAAAAACAATGAAGCAATTTTAAAAGATGAAGAATAAAACATTTCTTATTAGAAGACTTTTCAAAAGTTTCTCGAGACAAGCAAAAATATTTATATACCTGTCTGATACACTCAAACATAAAAGGAAGAGTAAGTATCGGCATTGAACAAACAATGCTCCTGTCCTTTACAAAGGGCCTCGTCCCTTTTCACTTGATTTGACTTGGAAAGTCCTAATGAAAGGCCCTTTTCCTTAATTAATGTTTTTTTAAGATTTCCTCACGAAAAATAAATACTGTCATCGACTTTGGTGGCTTCATTTTGAAACGTGAATCTTTTTTTTGTAAGAATTTCTCTACTTCGTGGAGAAAATCTTATTGAGTTTTTTTTTTCGCTTCAGGCGAATATCTGATCTTGATGGTAAATTGAATTGACTTGGACAAATTTTGGAGCAATGTTTATGTACACGTACAGCTTTTGAAATAATTGTTATTACTTTTAATTCATTTCATCTGCTCTTGAATCTAAAATGCTGAAAATTGCATTAAACTAATACTGTCTATAGGTATATGTACTGACACTAGATTCTACAGTATTTGATATGCCTTCAGGTTGTAACAGAAATATGAGCATCCTGAAGAATGTGAATCCGCCTATGAAACTGGATAACTTTCCCCTAGGGACATAGGTCCAAAAATGAATTTTTGGGCCCATAATAAATGCGCTATCAGCTGATGTATTTTGTAATGGGAGGTAGGTATTTTTTTTTCGTATTTCGACATAAATCACTTGTGAATAGTTATTCAGTTTCACAGGAGGATCTACATTTTTCAGGGTAGGTATCAAAATATTACTACCTTGAATTATGAAATCCCCTTTTGTAAAGTTTAATAATGATACTATGAACATTGCGACTGAAACCGTCAGAAGGACAGTGTCCAAAAACACGTTAAAAATTCTGAATTCGTTAACATAAGTATTGAAGCGGCTAGCTTGTACAAGCAAATGTGAACCATAAAGCTACGATATAAAGGCTAGTGACACTGGCAGCGATATGAAGGGGCGATTGTTTAAAGGCTGCAGCACCGTGAAATCGCGGCGTCAGGTCAGTGCGTCAGCTCTTATTACCTTACCTGACGTGACCTGACAAACGGGCCTTAAATTGTTTTACGCTACTGCTTTTTTCTGTTGCATAATATAGTCCATTATATAGCATAGCAATAGCACTTACTAATATGGGTACGTACCACTTTCTATCCTGATTCTATAGGCATAGGTATAATTACCTTAATTAGCTGTTTTACCCAAAAGCTTCAAAACAAAAGTCTAACTAAAGTTTAAAACAAAACGATTAAGGACAAAATTTAATGCTTCGTGTCTTACTTACCAATAAACTATTATTTACCTACATTCTATAAAAGAAGGTGTTTTTTTTTTCTGTTTATGGAAAATACATGGTAATATAAAAAGGTTTGACATTTCGAAAGTATTCATCGCGTGGGCTTCCTAATACTGCCCGGTCTCTCAACATACAGGATGTATAGGAAGTGTCACAAAATAATAATTATCATGTGTCTCAAAAACTGCGCAGGAGTTTCGCAGTCATCAAAACTGAACAACTTTTACGATAAAATTTTTTTGGCGAATGAGATTATTTTGGCTCTTCCATGTAAATTGTTGAATCGCAGTGGTAAGTTTGTAAGCCGAAGTAATTTCTTTTTACATTTACTAGAAGAATTTCTTAGTGAAAGTTAGGTACTTGAAGAATTTCTTAGAAGAGCATCCACTTTAATATTTCGGGACATCATCACTTTCACCCTTATAATAATATCATCGGTGTGACACCCCAGTTCCATTCCCAGATTCAATTTACCGGTAATCCAGGAAACGCTCTATCACATTATGGAAAACAGATATTTGCGCCCCAACCCTTCCCGCCGAAAAGCTGTTTGTTATGCAAATTCATCTCACGGCTTTTTGTTGTTGTTCCCTTGTAATGTTTTTTTTTTCGAAGGAAACTCATATAACTTCTGGGAAAGGTTGTGATTGGAAACAAATGACGTACGGTGTAGGTGTGTGCTCTTGGTTTCTTCAGAGAAATATATGTAGGTAGGTAGAATAGTTGTGAATTTAAAAACATGGTTAAAACTATTTTCAATAAACATATCCAGACCGTTGTTGATATTGCCACGTTTTAATAATGCCATAACGTAAATAAAGAATAAATAAGTATATTTAAATTTATTTGTTCAAATAAATAAATTTGTTTGTTTGTCTCCGAGTTATATCACCCTAACTAAAAAACCCCTTCAACGTAACTTCCAGCCGCAATGTATAACTTTACCTATGCAAGAAAAAGAACTTATATGTCTTAATCATCATCATCATCCCGTATTTCACGGGGTCGGCTACCTAATCTAGGGGATTGAATGAGGGTACTGGTTTTAACACAGAGCGACTGCCATTATTTCTACAAAAACCAAATAGAAGATAAATCAGGCAAATTGACTGTCTCAAAAATTAAGTAACCAGTAACCTACATTACCTATTACTTTTGAATTGAAACAGGTAGCTGATTATTTGGTACACAAATTTATAATGGATACCTTTGCATATCTCACTGGAGCAATAAGTAATTTGATATTGTTTGGCTTCAGAGGAGAGGGTTAAGGATGAACCCATTGATCATGATCATTCAGACAGATAGGTATTTACTGATGCGAATTTGGTAGATATTTTTTTTTGTAAAATAATATTTTGTATGTCAATTTTTTGTTGACAAATGATAAACAGGGATAAAGTAATTATTTGATAATGTTACAATCAATTATCATATTTGTTTTATCTTAATACAAAACCGTATAATAGTTGAAGAATGGAGCTGCTACAAAAATAAAATTAAGTAATGTCATCCATTGTTATCCATGTTGTTGTAATTATAACACTCAGTTTTCTTCGTTTTGTTTCATGTTTTTGTTGCAGCTAGGTATTCGTAGAAAGACAGAAGAAGTGTTATTTAGCTGCTATTTAATTTTCGAATGCTAAAATGAAAAACAAGAAAAATGAAAAGCTGCCTTGTTCTCAAGTGCATTCTGCCTTTTGTTAGAAACGAACAAACAAAAATGCTTTGATTATGTTTATTTTGATCTAAGGTAAAGTAAGTTACCTATAGTAAATAGGGGGATGATAATAATTCTACCCGTGAAAAGAGCTGAGTACGCAATCTGTAGATGTAGGTTATACGTTACACATGTAATATCTGCAATATTGTAAAAAAAAAGACAAATCCCAGGCTTGTCACCAGAAACTCTCTATTTACTCACTAAAATTTGAACTGACAAAGCGCTAGAAAAATACTGGTACCGCATACCGGACTCGTTCAGAATTTTCCAACGAAACGTTATCTATCTTTGTTAGATAACAGTGATCCGCTGCGAACAGAATTCGCGATGTGAAACTAAAAGCATTCTTTACGAAATGCAAATACAGGGTTTTATACATTATATAACCGTCTTTTTCACCGTAATATCTACCTATGATATTTCTTCATACCTAATATTGAGTTACATTAAAATGACAATACACAAGGAAGATTTCCCTGACACCACGCTAGGAGATTCTTATAGCGATAATAACGTTATTGGTGTGCCAACTTCTTAGGCTGATATAATTTAATTCATACAAACACAAAATATAGGTACTAACGAGTACAGCATTATTTCTACAAAAGTTTCTTTCAGCTGCAAATAATTTTATAATTCTTTTGTTCACTCTGACCAATGTTACGGGCTCTTAATGGAATAAAAACTCTTAAATAAAATTACGTACTCGTTTCGTCTATCCAACTACATACCATACCGATATATACGAAAACAGCAGCAGCAATTTTCTCATATTTATATACATTCGTTTTTTTTAATAAACTAGCAACTATTTTTTTAATAAACATGCCAAAAATATTTTTAACAAAAACGGTAATTAGGTATATTGCTATGCTTGTTTTATCAGCTTCCAACAATATAATCCTTCATTTCAATGGCAAATTGATACCAACGTGTTTTGCAGCCCATAAATTGCTTTTTCTTTACAACTTAAAATAAATTTAATTTAAGAATAAGGAAACACTTCAAGCTGCCGACGATGTGTTTGTGACAAAGTTAATAATCTGCTTCGAAATTTGAAATCACGATGGTCTCGATTGAAAAATTCAATTGAGATATGCTATACTAAGTATACATACAGAGCAAACTATGCGTTTTTTTACAGAGACCTTACGAGAGAAGAAAAAAAAGAATTGCATAAAAATAAAATGGGACCCAATATGCCCCCTGTTGCACACCATTTTAAAGCTGAAATGAATAGCTAGATCAAAGCTAAGCTATTCGCAGCTTCAACAAACGCCTGTTTTATTCTCCCCTGTGCATTGACATACTTTCGGAATAGAGTTGCGAACAAGAATAGAGGAGTTAAGTATTCTTGTGCAGTCTAAGCATACTAAACTAGGTCTCGAGATATTGATAATCTTTATTTTTAGAGGCCCGTATTCGAATAGGAACGCTTATAAGTTCGCTTCTCCGTTCGTTTATTCAGTAAGTATAACAAATCTAGAAATATAAGAAATAGAATTACAACTTTTTTGTTATTAATTTAATATTATTATAATATTATCAGAACACTTCCAGTTTTTTTTTCTAAAGTCACATTTTGGTAGCCTCGTCTGCTTTTAAAAAATAAAAATGTTTTAAAATTTCAAAGTATGTACCTAAATATTTTTGATTTGCCACTATACTACAGTTGGTATGAAAAGGCTTATTTCAACTTTTCATTCGTAGTTTCCTGCATTGAAAGAGGGATTAAAATAATATCTGAATTGAGCATAATATTCAGTGTCCATAATGAGGACGTAATGTTATTGATGGACATGATCCGGATATACACATCCAAAATTCTGGTTATTTATGATTGCAATTTGCAGGTTACATTTACCTTCCGTATAATGTTTTTGCAAAAATAAATACCTACCTAAATTATTATTTACTTTGTATTTTACTCGAAAATGTTTGTTTATTTTTTTCTCCCCTGACAGTAATGTTTTCCTATCACATGGATGTTACGATTGGGTACCTACTTCAAACACCTGAAAACATTATTTCACACTTTAAAAATATGAAAAATTTATAAAGTAAACGAGAAGAAAATACATTTTAATTTGTGTCACAATTGGAACAATAGACATAAAACTGAAAACATCTTGATACAAAAAGACACTTGTTGTATGGTTGCCTACCCCTGACTCTGCATAAACTCTAGTCTCAACGGAATGCAAAGACAAGCGCCCTGAAAATGCTAAGACAAAGAACATTTTCTAGTAATTAAAATTAAATGAACTGTCTGAGACTCCATTTTAAGAGGCTACCCTGAGCCAAGTGGCGGCCTCATCAGTCAAAAAATCATAATCCACTGAAAACACAATCAATCGAAAATCCGGTACGGCGAATTGAAGTTAAAGCAAAGAAGATAATTTAGAACATCATAAACTTATGATTCAGTGTTTACAGCAGTTACAGATAGCAAAAGTGCTAAAAGTGGCCGTTTTTCGCAAATTTTCTTTCTGTTACTACCAGGAACTATGAATTTCAAGTTTATGATGTTCTAAATTATCTTCTTTGCTTTAACATCAATTCGCCGTACCGGATTTTCGATTGATTGTGTTTTCAGTGGATTATGATTTTTTGACTGATGAGGCCGCCACTTGGCTCAGGGTAGCCTCTTAACATACTTGTCTACTAAATTATTAAAGAGAAATTGACTTCAGTCTGTGTTTACCCAACTATGCGAAGCAAAGATTGATAAACTATGTTATTTATTATGAATAGGTGTTGGTAACTGGCAGCTTGACCAACATTTTGATAGACGTATATTTTTTGAAGTGTTTCTATATTTTGATATTTTGACTTAGTTTTGTTTAGTAAATAAATATTATAAAGCTACTCAGTGGTTTCGTTGTATAAAGTAAAGTTATCGAAGGCAGTTAACAATAGGGTATCACTGCTTTTGTATTTGAAAATTAATTTTCGAATAGGTTTTATGGCGATTTAAATTCTCGTTTGTTAAATAAGTAGGTTCGTAAGTTAGATTTTTTTTTATTTAATAGGAAAATGAGTACTATGAAGATGAACAATAATAGAGATAGCAATCCTTGCATTAGGCACGTATGATAGTCGACCGGGAGAAGGCGGAATGCAGGGAGACCTGGCGTTTACTTCATAATACTCAACCGACAAGAGCAATGTTATTAAATTGATGATGATGAGGAAAATGCAAAATAAACTTTGCCGTTCCGACCCTAACGTAACCGCAATGGTTTTTCCGTTGCTATTCAGAAGCTCAGTCCTTATTATGGAGCGAACGTAATCTCTCACAGAGTTCAGGTAGACATATCTACGTTACCACAACTTGAGTGAATACGTCTTGATTGGCCCTTAGTTGAATAGCTTATTCAATAGAGACGTATTCTGAAAGGCATGAGAAAATTATGCACGTTAGTATTATATGTTTGTTCCTACGAACTAAATTACGAAGAGAAATTAACGAGAAACTACTATTAATTTGCTTGGATTCCTAGTTGAGTGTTAGCATACCTAGCTACAAAATAATCTTCTTCTTCTGCCTAGCGTTTTCCTGGCCTGATGCTGGGCCGCTTAGGAAAATAATGCTTTATAAAATTTGTTATTAAGTGTTAAGATAGTAAATGCGAAGATTTAGAATTTGTCGTGCCTCTTTTGATGCCACAAAGTTAAATATTTAAGTAAAACATAAATAATTTTAAAGACAAAAAATCAAAAATGCAATAAATAAATAACTTACCAATTCTAAATATAAGAACACAGCAACAAGTCGTCAAATATCTGGAACAAAAAAAAAAACGTTATGGTCATAATATTATAACAAAAATAATATAGAAAAAAAAACAGCTACAAATGAAATTTTAATACCTACATACTTAATAGGTACAGCAAGATTTTTCACGCTGTAAATATTAATAGCCCATGTAATATTTTCTAAGGACTTCCTGACCCTTTTATCTAGAACTTTCGTAATTTCATGAAAAAGTCAATCAAAGTGCTGTCTAAAAAGCTCTCAATGTCCTTGTAGACCCATGTCAAGACTCATTTCTACTGGGAAAAGGCCCATTCACCTTTTGTAAACTTGATACGGAGCTAACGTGCTGGTGTAATATAAGACATGTAATGTTAGTTGTAGATACACAGTCTTTTAATTATGTCTGTGGTTTACGAAATAGTTACATATAGCTTGTACTTGTAACCCGCGGGGTAGAGTCTGTGCGATAAGAGAACAGGCATAGAATTTGAGGGCGCATATTTGTATTAATTAGCCCACGGCTGGTTGCGTGGGGTTTATGCCTAGGTCTTTGACTTAAAACCTCCAAAATTTAATGTAGGTTAAAGACCTGGGCTTATATCCCACAAGACTAAGCGACGGTTAATTAAATACAAATGCGCGCCCTCAAATTCTATGCCTGTTCTCTTTTCGCACAGACTCTATACAGAGCGTCTTCAACCTTTGTTGCGTCTGACAAGATTTAGAAAGGACGTACTGTGTATGTGTATTGATTGAAAGCTTACCAGCCATTCACCTAATTGCAATACACCGAAACTCTCGTCTCTCTCTACTGATTTTTACAGCATTATTCCTAGGAAAAAAAGCAGCCGGAACAATTTTTTATCTCTCCTAGTCTGTCATAAAAGATCTTGATACAAACTTTGTGTATAGATACAGATTACACAGTCTATTCACTATGTTGATTTAATGGATGCAGAACTCAATAACCGTATCCATTAACAGATTATAGTTAAGCTCAAATACAAACATTTGGTTTCAATAAATTAATGATGCAGGTAAATTACGCGTATTCAAATTTGTTTAACTAAATCATGCTTAGTTTGAACTATTATTCAAACAAAGCAAAATATAATCAGCTTCAATTAGACGTTATGTTAATTTTAAATGGACATGCCAAATCATTCAGCAGAATTTTTGTATAATCGGTAGTTTTAATTAATAGCTCAGCTTGTAATACCGAATTAAAACATCCATAATGGAATAAAGTTATGAATTTATTTATTATTATTATGGGAATTATTTTGCCCAACAGGACTACGATTTTCGATTGGAAAGTTTTGATCAATGAAAAAGAATATTAGCAAAATTGGGTCACGGATTGAGGCCAATAATTTTATTCACAAGATTTTCCTTATTCATTCAAGCACTTTGATGAGCGCATTTACAATATTCTAAAAATAATGTTCTCTGTCATTCATTCAATTTTTACTCTAATCAGCATATTTTTAGCGTGCTCCGTACATTCTTAAGGGCGCCGACTTTATAATTTTTGACCTGTACTAAACAATTTCATATTCATTAAACGTTTTACTTAAATGCGGCATTCTAGATGTTATGCATCGCTTTGGCCCAAACTATGTAATATGGTAAACGACGGTACAATAATCCTTCTTGTTTCAAGTAAAACATTCTGCTTAAAATAAAAATAAAACGATGAAAGTAGACATAGCTTTTATCATGTTCATGTTCAAGGAAGTTTTCATTGGAATTTCAAATTTTATTTTAATAATTTTCTAGTGTTGTGAAAAGATTTAACTTTTTTAGTAAACTATATAAGTAGAAATATTTTGTACCTACCATGGATTTAAGTTAAATTCAACTTATTTCTAAAGTATTACTGTATTCTCAGTATGGATTTCTCTTATCAAGGAAAAAATATACAAATCCAGCAATAAAAAACACTTTCAGATTCACTTGACTAATACTCTGAATAGGTCTGGAGCGAAGAATGGGTGAAACCTTTCACAAAAGATATCAAAATCCCCGCCTAAAAATACACTCCCACGACATTTTCCCCTACATTGTCATCATTTATGTAATGTAAATAATTCGTGCATGAAAAAAGGTCAGTGTACAATATACAATACAGGGTGTCCAGTGTGTTGACCAGTAAGTCAGGGAAGAATCTACTATTAAAACTGAAAAACATTAAAAATCTCATTAAATGTTATCTCTGTATATTTTTTGTTTTCTTATGTTGTTATGTTTTATAGTTGTCTCATATTAACCTCTAATTTAAGTATGTTTAAGTTTAATTTCAAGTCAATTATAATTGTTTGTGATTGCACAATCGCCTTATACCTCCTGTAATAATTGTATAAAAAATGTTAACAAATAAACAAACGAAAAAAAAATTGTGCTGAGACTAATTAGCTCAACCAGTAAACACTTTTGTAGATATAGGAGATCCATTCTTTTTGATATTTGACGAAAAGTCACTAATAGAAGTTGTTAAGTTTCAAAAGTTATATTTTCTACATCAGTATTATCCATGACTTACTGTTTCTTGACATCCTGTACCTATACTGCTATACATTTTGTCTGACGGGCACACCCTACCGAGCATTATGGGTCGTTTAGGGTACAAGGTCACCGAATAGAAAATGCTAAATTATTTTCCGTCTCTAATAACACGTTGCTCCGACTACTTGTAATTCCAAATGTCTGTAAATTGATAAATTGTGTTTGGCTGAGTAGAAAAAATAAATAATTAGAGAAAATATTTTATGATAAGTTGTTTCGCCGTTTTTAAATTGGAATTTTTTGTTCTCGCTATAAATGTTTAAGTCTAAATGTTTAAAAAATATTAACTATAATTTTATACAGTTACATTTTGTGTGATGCAGTTAACAATGCTTGTTGTGCTAATACCACTTAACTGTTTTTTGAATCTTAGACCAAAGATGCAATTAATTAATTATTGTGGAGTAGGTACCTACTTATAGTACGTGAAAATAGTGAAAATATGCCTTGCTGTTTTTATGTCAAAATATTTTTGCGAACATTACAAAAATACGAGTATAAATTATATCCTACATCTATGACAAGTTTCTTGTAGTTATACTTCAGTGTCAGTTGAGCCCAGTTGAGCTAGCTCGACCGAAGTAGACAACACAGAGTAAACCTCCCTCTGGGAATTGCAGAAGTTGAAAACACTAGACTGCAGCATTCATATTTATAAACCCTGGCCAAGAAAATCCCCGGGGAAAACAGAAAAGCTGTGAAGATAAATACTTTAACGAAATCTTTTAAACTAAATATAAGTAGAATTATTAAATTATTATTTTTTGCTAAGGAATTTAGTTTTATTTTATGATTGGAAAATCATGGAAATTTTTTAACCTTAAATAACTACTGGTATTTGATCCCGTGATTTCAGATATCCAATCCATGCTGCAGTTCTACTAATAAAGGAAATTTAGCTTTAAAGTACTTGAAATATTCGGAGAAACTGGTCACTTCATATGGCGATAGATAAATACCTATGTGTAGTGAGTTTGAATCCAATTATATTTTTTATTTGAATTTTTGGTTTATTTACATATTGAAGCATAATAGTACGATAGTATATTCATTTTTGAAATACTTTTAGTAGAAATACCAATTGCTCCTACAAAAATCTCAGTAAAGGCCAAAGTTTCATAACATTGTAATTAAAACATTCTTCGCATTTTCACTTCAAGTGGAATTGAGAAAATGAAGGAATTAATTTTAAAGTAAAAGTAATTAATGTTCGTTCAGTGGACTATATTAACAAGCTACACAGTTTTATTAAATGGTCAAATAGGTGCGCTATACCAACCTGCTTGCATTATTTTTGTTTTAATTAAAATTGGTCAAGACTATGTCGGATAGGCATTATATAATAGCCTCCGTGCCTCCGTACCTCCTGCCTCCGTGGTCTAGCGGTCTGAGCCATGGGCTCACGACCCGGAGGTCCCGGGTTCGATTCCCGGCGGGGGACAATGACTTTGTGTTGTTGTTTCTAGTTTGGTTAGAACATTGCAGGCTGATTGTCTGAAAAGTAAGATGATCCATGCTGTCGGATGGGCATGTTAAATAGTCGGTCCTGCGCCTGATTTCTCTCTGGTCGTGTCAGTCAGTCTGTCCCATCAGAATAAGAGATTGAAGGAATAGAGAGTGCACTTGTGTGTTGCGCAAACACTTGGGCACTAAAAACTAGTCCCGCGCAGTTGGCCGATCTCTGGGAGATTGGTCGCCGTCACCGAAAATCGGTTGGGAGGACTATATATAATAGTGTTGCGTAGATACTTACCGTTCCTAGTTATCGCGATGTAGCTAGTTATTTAATATAATTTGTAAAAACTACTTACATTTTTTCTGCAGGATAACTATCTATGGTACTCTCTAGAGAAAAGTAAAGATAGTACTAATATTTTAATATATTATATCAAAAACAATTATTCGTCGTTATGTCACATCATCGTCAACATTAGCGTGAGTCATCCTACTTATTGGACGACAAGTAAGTATAGCCACAATTGAAATCATAGTCCTCTGTTGGGAATCGAATGCGTTATCCCGGATGGAGAGTAAACCAACTAGGCCGCAGTGAAAGTAAATACTTATTGAAAAAAAAAATATATGAAATGGTTTCATAAAATACCTCAAAGCGTGCCTGTCAAACTGAACAGATACCTATTACATTAGGTGGTAACAATGAGTGACGCGCCTAATACCAAGCCGTGTGTATAGATAGGTAGGTATATATAGCGTCATTGTTTTACGTAGTGATAACGGAATGATGAAGATAGACATATAAAAGACGTGGTTAGGGGTTCAATATTCTCCATTTTATTGTATTATCTCTGAATTTTATAAGTATAATTTATTTTGTACTGCCATGTAAATAAAATATACTTTCCACTGTAATAAAAAAATGTGTTCAATGTAATTCAATAAGTTCTTAATAACTTAGTATAGCTTTTCTATTGGACTTAAGTCATTTATTTTCTCTTATATTATCTAAGTTTGTTTTTTATTTGGGGAATCTTATAATGGCCAATTTTTTGTTATTTATTACTAAGAAGATGTAGGTAAATGTTAGCTTCCCTAATAAAATAAAATATTTCTTACACATGAGACGTTTCATTTTAATCAACACTAAGTAGTGTCGTGTTTGAAAATTTACTATCTAAATCAGTTTCAACCATTTGTATATGATAGCTTTAAAGGCAGAAAAATACGTTACATAAGTTGCTACTGCTTATTTTCGTGTCAATGGTAACTCAAGTGGCAAACTTCCAAAAGTTACTACTGTGTACTGAGTAATTATTTGAAAAATAAACCTAATATTCTTTGTCATAAATAACACCAAGCTTTTTAAGCAAATAGTCAGCCATTTCTGTACAAAGTATGGTAATCTGTAAAGAATATTGTGTTTTAATTAAAGCCTACGCCGGAGGGAAGGTTTTACTAATTATTTTTGCGAACTGTATACTACGAGCTATGAATAAAGTATTGTTTCTTTTGGGCAGTTATTTTCTTGCCAGGTTTGAAAGGATGAGAGGCTATTGAGTATGTTAGTAAATAAACCGAAAACATCTGTTCAAATGAAAGAGTTTTATTTTCAGGTGGACTCGATGAATTTTGATGATGGAGTTTTTGAAACGTCTAAAAGGCGTCTTTTGTGGTTCGTATAATGATCTCTTGGTTTTTTTAACAAATGAGAGGATTCCGAATTTCGGAGAGTACGCTAAGCTATCTGCCCCAGTCGCTGACTCTAATAATAGTGATTATACTCCTTACAAAAATCATGTTTGGGCTCGTTAGGTTTAGTAACATGACAAAGGTAATGAGTTGATCGAATTATTCTTCAAACCAAACACCCACACACAGATGCATCTCATTCAAACAGATTTATCTCATCTATAAATAGAGGCAAATGGTTTTTCAGTTTAATCGATATCCATTTCCAGACAACCACAAAATACAAGTTAAAATGTGCACAACATTTCAACAAAACCTACGCATGTTCATTGCTTCATTTCATCTCATTTTGTTGGTAGTTGACATTTTCCTCTACTTGAACATCCTAATGAAAATTGAAAGGTCACAATACGCCATTCCATACATAGCATTGTATTTAAGGGAACAAAATAATCCTACATCGAAGAAAAAAAATACGGATGACGTAGTATGGAGAAGTAGATTAATTTATTTGAGCTTCACCATTATCTCTGGCTTTTGTAAAATCTGTAATGAATAACTGGGCGTCAAAAAGGCGTGCATAAAATTTTAGACTCATCGAAAAGGTTTTTATGAGTTCTGAAGTTAAAAAGTGGGCAGAAATTCAATCCTCGTCAGGAAAAAGGAAAAATGGGTCGAGAGGGATATAATTGTTCGTCCGTACCAATCTGACGGAAACAGCCCTCGGGCACAAATGAACATAGAGAACTTGCTTATGAAGTTTGGAGTCCGTAAACCTGATTTATGAAGCATATTTTAACAGACATGCACAGTACACACACTCACAGCACACATCATAAACTCGTGTTTTATGTATCAATAAAAACAGTTATCTCGATTACAGAGATCAGACAGTTCACAATGTGAAGCAACGTAACGCGACGCGGTGCTCACAACTTTATTTAATAAACAAAGAACTCAAAAAAAACACTTTTTGATATGTACAACGAAATGCATCTTCAAGCAGTTTTGTCGTGTCGCATTACTTTCCGGTATCCGGTATAAACGGACCCTTAAAGTTCAGAACATCGAAGGTGTCTTCAAATGTTACTACGGCGTAGGCGAAGCGTAGCCAAAGCGTAGCACAGTTTTGCTAAGAGTTTTCGTAGCAGTAATTAAATATCATCCATAAAAGCTGACCTCGAGCCCAGAAACCCGCACAAAAATTACTCTAAGGCTCGTATTTATAAAGCGATCTCAAGATTGAGAGCAATATTGAGTGCGGATTTGACAGGTAATTTTGTACTGGGATGACATTTCTGATACGAACTCAAACTCGCTGTCACTCTTGAGAGCTGATTATAAATACGGGCCTTAAAATCCCTAAACGAAAGTAGATTCAATCTTATATTTCGTGCCATTAGGGATTTGGCGGAACGACACACGACAAATTCGTGACCAACATAACAATTGTTATACCTACTAAGCACATTTAGTTGAACGTGAGGCCTTTGGACTTTGTATTCTTAATTGTTTACTACAACGCCTCCTACATACGTATCACGCCATCATGCCGCTATTATACAAGCACACGTTTTATGATAAAATTAAAAAAGAAGATTACCGGCTTTTGTTACAATATGTTTACGGTTAATTATTTTGGTTCTAAAAGCGATTAAAAACAAGAATTAATTTCAGTGTAGTACATGGAGCCGAGAGTACCGTTTTGATTATTTATATTTCAATCTAAGCGATGATGGTCTGACAACTTGTCACTACAGAAGTTCATATTTCTTTCCCGTAATAATAATTAGCTCGTTAGACTGACGACAGCGAGTTTGAGTTTTTATCAGAAATATAATTTCAGTACAAAACGGCAGATCAAATCCATATTATATAATATTGCTCTCAATCTTGAGATCGCTTCATAAATACAAGCTTTTAATTACCCTCAAAATTTTTGTCAGACGTGGTGAAATCTTTCGACGCAATGAAGTGATTTATATAGAAGTAGGTAAAAATCCAATGAACTACTGAAGTAAATTGACCTCAATCATATTATTATATTTCACTTCTTCTGTTTGTTCATGCAATACACAATTCCCTTCTCATCAATCACTCACAGTTATTTAATCCTGATACTGTCTTCAAACAGAAAACAATGACTAGCATAAACAAACATACAAAACAAAAGCAACATAATATATCAACAGGTATAATGTATACTCGTATGTTTATACTCCAATTTGCGTGACTCTCTGCCGCAACATTCTACAGTCACAGCTTTAAAATGAACGTGGGCGGGGGCGCTACATACAATGAGAACGCATTGAGAACGTTTAAAAAATAGCATTACTTCCATGCTGGACTGGGAGTGATAGAAAAACTTAGAATATGCCGGCTGCATCTCCTCCCGGGCATGCTTTAAAAACCAGCTAAGGGATTCGAGGGTTTCAGTAGAATATTGTTATTTAAGCAATGCGCTGACGACCTGTCACTACGGCAATATACAGATCTATCTTAAACAACCCTCAAAACTGACTTGTCAGACGTGTCGGAATAACCTTTGTTTGGGTCATTGACGCTCTGTCTACTACTTTAGGAATACACGCGTGATAGTATGTATGTATGTAAAAATAGCATTCGTTCCTTTATTCGCCACTATCATTTATAGCCTTGACGTTCTGTTCTGAGAGTAACAAATGTCAGCCATCTTTGATATCTCTAACATCTCTAATGTATTTGTGCGTCTCAGGTGAACGGTACACGGTTTCCCAATTTACTCTGAAGGGCGTATATTATATGGAGCACTTCGAGTTCTATGGGTCACCCCTATACACCTAAATACATCACGTGTACGTTATAAGGGTTCTGTAGTAGAGAAACCGTAGACGGCTAGGAACCCTTATCATTTCGTCATGTTCGGACAGACATGACTTCATTTATGGCTGTAATAACTCTCTCATTTTCTCGCCTTGTATTAAAGTAGAAAGTGGCGTAGCAAAAATATAGACTGTATTAATATTTTAAGCATAAGATTAAACAGCTATTTTTTCACATGATGTAATGCAATGAATAAATGCGATACTTTTGGACAAGACAAGAAAATATTAATCAATACCGTACCAGATTAAATAAATATACTTAAATGCTACACAGAGATATTTTTTATGAAATAATACCGTAGGTACACAATAATTACTTCAAAAGGTGTTTAACTTACTCTTGACTGGTTTTTTTAGGCTCGTATTTATAAAGCGATCTCAAGATTGAGAGCAATATTAAGTATGGATTTGACAGATCATTTTGTACTGAAATGACATTTCTGATACGAACTCAAACTCGCTGTCATTCTTGAGAGCTGATCATAAATACGGGCCTTAAACTTCTTGCACGGATTAAGATTTATCTTCTTTCGTATACCAGGTTACGTATTTATCCTAGCCTGACCTTTATCCTTTTTATGACAAAGTTATAAATATACTTACATGGGACGGATATTTTACGTTTACATCAAGGCCAATTCGAGACTGGCACCAATTTCGCTGTATTCTGTTGGTGTATGGTGACATAGCCATTGAGGTTATAGTATAGGTGAGCTTTCCTCATCGTCGTCTTTGTCTCTGTCAGCTCTAACGTCTAACTATACTACCTACTAAGCCCACAGAGAAATACATTCAAATCTTTTATTTTTTCTGTTCCAAAATTTTGTTATTTCAAAAAATACAATAAAAAAATAAATATTATTACTTCTTCCATACCATCAAAAAAATTAAGGCCCGTATTCATAAACAGCTCTCAAGGGTGACAGCGAGTTAAAGTTCGTATCAGAAATGCCATTTCAGTACAAAACGACCTGTCAAATCGATACTTAATACTGCGCTCAATCTTGAGATCGATTCGTAAATACGGGCCTGTGTCCATTGCCATCTTCAACCGAAAAGCGATAAATCTACGACATCATCTTATTATTGACTCCAAGAACTCGTATAAAATCGACAAAGTTTAATCAAACACCCGCCTAGTTGTGAACTTAATCATAACTTGGGTGTTTTACTTCAAATTCAAATATTTACGAATCAAAGGGCCAAGACTAAAACGATGTCTTTGACTTTGTTGCTGCGATTTCTTTTACAACTTACTTAGATACTTACAAAACCGAAGATTCCTAAGAATAAAGCCGCTTTTCCACTGAATAAGAAAACTTTTAAAAGGCTGGTTAAAATAATGATCTATGTACTTAATTATGTTTGTATGTTTAGCGTGTGATATTAGGTAAGTACTACCTATAAGCCTGATGGTGTAGTAGATAGGGCCGCTGCCTCCTGTGCAGAAGGTCGTGGTTCGAATCCCACCACGTACCAATGTGCTTTTTGGTTTCCGACGTGGTTAACTAACGCCCGATCGCCCTATTCGGGTAGGCTCGTGCCCCTCGGTGAGGACGTTTATGAACTGATGAGGAAAATCTACCAATAGCATCATAGGCCTTTACGTCTGGCAAAGTTGTAATGATGAGTGATGACCACTAGCATCAGTCCAAATCTTTTTGCGATGTCGAAACTGTTGACGAGATGTAGCGTAGCGTTCCGTAGGTAAAATACTGCTCAAGTTGCATGGTAGCGGTACCTAAGCACAGATTACTTCTGAGCACGACCTAAGTATGGCAAGTAAAAAGGAATGAGTAAAAAAACGTTTCGATCGAGTTTCAAATGAAATGGGCGAAACGTCGGACAAGCTTAGACCCGAAACAATAATAATAAGATTTAAGTAAGTCGACGTGTCTTTGCAAATAAATATTATGAACGTCCCTTTAGAATTTATGATGACTAAATTCAACAATTAAAACTCCTATTTTAATATCTCTACAATTCTATGTAATAATTATTATAGATCTATAATAATTATTGTTAATGATGTTGCTGTGTCAAGTTACTTTGTGTTCACTCTTTAATTAATGGCATCTCATAAAGCATTTCTGGCTCGAGTGAAGCAATGTTAATTAGCAAAATGAAAACTATATAAAGTGAAAATTCGTGCTGAAGGTTCATTCTGTTGTATACAATGTTTTATCATATACTTGTAGCTATTTTAAGTTTTAGTGGGAATTACAACTAATTTATATATTATTAAATATCCTTCGATATATTTTATATAATATTTTGACAGGGTATATAAATGTCAACTCAATTATTTCTTCAATTACCTATCGTCATCACTTTCTGATAGTCAACTTTTTACGAAACAAGAATTATGTCAAACAAAATGGCACTAGACGTTTGCGCTTTCTACTTATCTTTATGGGAAAACCTGTCATTCATAGGTATATTGGGATACCATACCATTTATTATTGTATGAAGTAATTGCTAACCTATAATCTAAAGAACACCCAACAGGTGAAAAGGAATAACTTGACATGAGTAATATCTTTATCTGTTCTAATAGAAATCACGATCAATATACCTAGTTACAAAGATCATACAAGTAGATCCAAGTAGCATGTCTACACAAAACACCGGTAATCCATTCACTAGAAACATAAGGGCTCTCGACGAATCCATACAGTTGGATTTATTGCCATATATTCAGACTTGTGACGTCAGAAGGAAGTGAAAGAATATAAAGGTGTATTATAGCAAGTTGTACGTCAATACTTATACTAAGTAGTCATTTGGTAGGTAATAATATTATGGTAACATTCTATTAACATAAGTACTTAAAACTTGAATACTTCTTTGGGGAAAGTACCTACAAACGTAAATAATCTGTATTTAAATTATGATACATCAGTTATCTGTGTACACTTTTATATTACAAGCCAATTTAACTTGCAAATAATTAATTCAGTCGAAAATAGATCTACTCATAGAATCAAAAGCAATAACAATTTCTATATTTAAATCCTAGAAAATCGATAACCCAGAGCGGACGAGTTAAGCTAGTTAAGCTTATTTTATCGTATCGTGGTTTGTCAAATCAACGAGCGATCCCATAAACCCTAAGGCTTGTATCGAAGCGAAGCGATCTCAAGATTGAGAGCAATATTAAAGTATAGATTTGACAGGCTGTTTTGTAAGTACTGAAATGACATTTCTGATACGAACTTAAACTCGCTGTTCGTCTCAAGAGCTGATTATTGATACGGCCTGATTTTTCCTAGATAGGCCTACTGATAAAATAACAATATCAACCCTCCCGTTAAAATCAAACCTTTCAGTCTATCATCAAGAGCCCAAGTCTCACACTACTACACCGCAGAGACAAAGTTGTAGATAAAAGTCAACAGAACAGTCTCAAAGTTATCCTCACTAAATATGAACTGGACGACCAAGTAGTCAGGTGAGTAAATAAAGGCCAGAGTTGAAATGGAGTGTATTTCATATCCACTTTCATGGAAATGGTAAAGCCAGAACTAAAAGCAAAATATTTGAGCTCAAACAAAATAAATTCACATAGAACGAAATTCAAAATAAACGACAATAACTTCGGTCCGGATGTACCTATAAAAATAAAAACCACAACAAAAGATTTTATTTTATTTGGACGAGTGGAACTCCCTGCTAGCGGATCTGTTTCCGGAACAATATAACCTGGGCCTTTTCAAGGCAAGAGTGAATAGGCATTATCTAGACAAACATGCTCCATCATCGTCTGCATCGTCACTTTCCATCAGGTGAGATGGTGGACAAGGGTTGCCTATTATTAGTAAAAATCGAATTCACGACCTTCAGATCTTCTTCTGTCGTGTCGATTTCATGTCAATCGACCGAACGAACCCTGTTGTCTGAGTTTTTAAACCACCTTCAGATCGATAGCCAAGGCCACGAAGGCACTGGAGTGTTTCAAAATCGGTGACTTTCATTTACTTATTTCCAGCTGTATCCACGTGTGACCCAGTGGAACAAGTTTCTGCTCGAAATTCAATTACCGAATTTATCGGATCGGTTACTGGCATCAGTTCTATATCGATAACACCTCGTACGGATATTGGCTCGGACTTGTATCTTGCTAAGTATGCTTTTACCGTGATTTTCGTAGATTGTTCTATACTTTTTTCATCGAGTGAGCTGGCAAAGGACCAGATGAACCCTGATGACAGAGTTTTCAAGACAATTTAAAAAAATACTACTGGGACCAATACCAAAACGTAATGCAATAGATTTTACCTGCATTATGCTAATAAATCTGTTAACAATCTGTACTCTGGATTCCTGCCGTGTCCACGTGTGAGCCAGTGGAACAAGTTTCTGCTCCAAAATTCAATTACAGACTTTACAGGATTGGTCTTCTTCCTAGTTTGAGTCGAAGAACAACCGATGATCCCGGATCGGTTATGCCGACAATAAACTTCTATATCGATAAAACCTGGTACGGATATTGGCTCGGACTTGTATTTTGCAGCTATTTTTGTTACCGGTTGGTTTGGTTGGTAGACTCTCCATAAAATACCAAATACCAAAGACAATCAACCTAAACATCTTTATCTAATCAAGTAGGCACGTGTCAGAGTGTTTGTTTGGTTAAATTTACGCGGTGAACCTCGCATCCGAGCAGTCTCTGAGGAAATTGAATAGCGAGCGATCCACTTAAACCCCCCCATAGGCGTTCCTACGACACTCATCACAACAGACTTAATAAGTGTTGAAATTCCACTAGACCATCAAACTTCCTAATTATTTTGATGTTTAAGTTCTCTGAGGAAATTGAATAGCGAGCGATCCACTTAAAACCCCCCCATAGGCGTCCCTGCGACACTCATCACATTAGTCTTAATAAGTGTTGAAATGCTATTAGAACACCAAATACCCATCGGATAAGTTGTAAGATTGGGGGCTATGACGTACTAAGATTAACAAATTAATACAGGAAGATGCGTAAATACGTACATATTATTAGTCATGCTTGAATCTCCTAAAAGGGTAGGCTTTGTCTATGACTTCCTGAAAGGGTGTTTTCCTCCCAAGTGATGAGGGTCAATTTGGAAAGATATAATACTGTCTCTAGTGATAAGATGTTGTCAACCCATTGCCCAAATTAACCGGAAAGAAATGATGATGTTATGACGACACTTCTGCACGCTTATTCGATCTGTTCCGTGGTGAGAAACTAGGAAGGCATAAATTCTCGCATGCATTATTGAAACTGAGCTCAGTATCATTTCACCTCGCTTAAGCGTGTATCATCAGATTACCTTACCTGCTAGATATCTATTACTAGATTTACTGGCCATGGGGCATAGTCATCGGTAATTTTAGCGCCACGCTTGCCAGACGAAAAGCAGGCTCAGGTAGAGATATAATTATATTTTATAGAAATTCCTAAATTGAACGCAAGTGAAAAAAATACTGCCATCGCGTTCACAATGCTGATTAAAATTTCGTTTGACTGCTCGGCTGGTAGATTGCAAGATGGCTGACTGTTCATGATATTTTTGTGTACCATCCGTTTTGTGTTTCAATTTCCAACGAGGATAACTAGCGATAATATCGTAGATAATAAACACGTAAGATAATAATTAGGTACCTACAATATGCTGGGGAGAGTGGATCTAGTACGAACTCTAGTTTATGCGTCATATAGGCAATTTTTTTATATTTGCAATGCGTAAATAGTTTCAACAGTTATAATATCCATAAAAACTTGAAAAAATATCCAGTTTTGAATAAGAAGTTTTAACTTGGCGTGTGTTAAACTGCTATAAATGATAGATTTTTGATAACAAGTTTCTCTTGAGCGCTGTAGATATTAAGCGTACCTGGTTTGATAACTCTTTCGATAGAGTTATTGGTCTCAGCGGTTCCTTTGATCTAGTTGATAGACTCTGTGGACAAAACAGGAAGGAAAATGAGTTTTCGGCAACATTGTGTATCGAGTAAAGGCACTGCAAAATTACTTTCAAGACAAAGTCCCTTTCTAACAAAGGACAGAATACGCATTCTATCCTTCGCTAGAACTAGGACGGAGTTAACTGCCTCCGTGGTCTAGTGGTCTCAGCCTTGGGCTTTCGACCTGGAGGTACTGGGTTCGATTCCCGGTGGGGGACACCGATTTTGTGTGGTTGTTTCTAGTTTGATTAGGTTAGGACATCGTAAGCTGATCATCTGTGTGTCCGAAAACGAAAAGTAAGCTGATTCATGCTATCGGATGGGCATGTATAAATAGTCGGTCCTGCGCCTAATTTTTCTCTGGTCGAGTCAGTGTGTCTGTCCCATCAGAATAAGAAATTATAAAGGAATAGAGCAATCCGGCACCAAAAGTCCAATTCGCCTGAACGCACTTGTGTGTCGTGCAAACACTTGGGCATCGGTTGATCTCTGGGAGATTAACCACCGTCTCCGAAAATCAGTTGCGAGGACTATATAGAAAGGAGTATTTTCATATTTTTGCTGATTTTTTGTTGTCACATGTTGTAAAATAGCTGGATGTAGCCCCTGAGTATTCTTTGTTCTCCGTGACTAAATGCAAAAGGTCAATAGACTTGCCTTACGTTTTACGCCAAAGACTAAATTTTTTTATTCATAAATTTACGCCTTTATCCCATACTGAATAGACAGAGCGCAAAATGCAAAAAAAGAAAATATTTATGTTTTTTTGTGTTATCATTTATCCTTTTTTATTCGCAAGGTTTATCATATTCTAGAGTATGTAGATATACTCTGCTGATGTAATTTTTTAGTACAACATACAAGTATCTATAAAAATACGATAGTTTCATGCCCTTAAAACATTTCATTTCACAAAATGCAGGCCTTCATTTGATTGATGTATTTGTCCCTCATCTTTGTATTCAACCGATAGCCGTTTTATACAAGAAATAAAAAAAATACTGTGGCGGAAATCTTTTCTGTATATTTTACTTTGAAATATCGCAAAAAAGGATTTGGTGTAACGAATATACGACCGTATTCTTGTATAAGGTAGGTTAAGGATTTCTGTTCTATAGAATAATAAAACTTGGATCTTTGGAAGGATATATATTGTTCTATTCATTTATGATGCGAACCTTTGTTCAGTGAGATACAAAAGATCAGGAACGTACCATGGCCAGCGATAAATATCAACTTGTATATTTTCCTATAAAAGAGATTTTGTAAGTAGATTGACCACTATCATAGGAAGATAATCTAACGGTTCATAGAAGTGGATATTGTTAGAACTGTCATATATTTTCCTATGATAACCGCAGTCAGACTGTATTACAGAATACATAAAATACTTAGTATAAAAGTATCGCTCTGTAGAGATGTTTTGTGATGGGCGGTGAGTGTGATGGGCACCATTTTTCCGGAGGTTCCACTTATTTACTTAGATTTTTTTTGTTTCATTCTCAAACGTCATTCCTCATGGCCAGGCTTGCTACGTGTGATGTAGCAACATGCTACGAGTGTGTGTAGCTCGTAGCACCCGGCGTAGCTAACGCGTAGCGGCGGAAATGGTAACATGGCGGTCGGCCGCACCGTAGGTAGGCCACGTCTGTTTTACATCTTCATACATCTTCACATGTTTTGTGTTTTAAATAATTGTGTTCATTAAAATTATTGAATTTTAATCTCACAACTGCGAAGAAGGTTTTGTTTAAAGAAAACAATTTATAAGATTGCTCCAATTCAAGGTAGACTCGTGCCTCTCGGTGGCAACTTTTATTAATTATAAAAGATACACAAACCACTAATTTAATATCTTGGTCACTATGTTTGACGGACTGTATAGCATTTGCTACAATACAAATACAGTAATCGTTACTGATGGATTAATTCACGTAGGTATTATTATACAGTGCATCATGTATAGTGAAGTGCCTATTGTTACGAAACCAAACTGAGAACAATATCTCGAAGTGTGATTACTGATTACTGACTATAGCTTTGTGTGAATTGAACTTACTACTTCCGTATCAAGAGCATTGGGTTCAGATCACTAGGCCACAGAGAAAGACAGCCTAGTTGAAAGCGGAAGTACCTATTCTGTCATCTGCACTACTGTAACTAAACTACGATTGGGTTACCATGGGTATTAATTACATCCCATGGGAATTGAAACTACTACCTCTGGATCAAGAGCATTGGGTTCAGCCCATACAGGCAGACAGCCTAGTTAAAAGCGGAAGTGTTCGGTCGTCCGCATCGCTCTAGCTAAACTACGACTGGGTTGCCACATCACCACGAATTTAGCAGAGACTTGATTTGTTTTTGGTGTCGATTTGGTTATGATCAGAGTTTTGTGGAATACAACATTGTTTTGTGTGGACCGCATTTATACTCTTTGTAATAAATTGAATTGAATTGAAAAATGCTAAACGTTCGCAAATTAACTAGTAATGTCTACTTCCATGATAATGAATCCTGACATAATTTGATAATGTTTCATGCCAATACCTGAATGTGGCTACAAATGACTGGTCAGCTTGAGTTATAGAGCAAAAGTATTCATATAATATATGACATGACAGCTACACAACACACAACACACACACACACACACACACATACACATACATACATGATGTATCGACAGGAGAAGGAGGAGCGTCAAAGGTAAGAAAACCTACTCGCCGCGTCGTGTCGTGTCGATAACGTCCGTTGCCGTGACATACATATTCCATGTTTTACAAGTCAAATGTGAAAAAATTACACCTACTCGCATTTCCTGGTGGTATAAGTAAAACTATTGCGTTTGATACACCTACACTTCACCGGCCGCAAATAGGATTTGTCGGATCTCTACCTCGTTCCATTAGCGCTGTAAATATATCGGGCAAATAAAATAAAGTATTATTGGCTTATGAGACGTGACGTGATCGCAGTCGGAGGGTTAGTGGAATGGAGGCTGAAAGGAAAAGATTTTTTTTTTATACGAAATCGTGCCAAAACTATAAGCCTCAATTCGGACGCTAGATTACGCTCGGGGGATATAAGTGTTACGTGTTGTTCATGTAGACCTTTGCGATTAATCCAAGGTAATTGCGTGTTGGACACTCAATTATAAAAAGTATTTGCTCATGAATATGTTCAAATAAATAGCTAAATTAACAAATCTATTAACTAGACAATATTCTAGATGAAAGCACTGGAAGATGTGATAGGGTCTGACACTCTGCCTACCCCCCATAACATTTATGTTGTCTTTTCACCAATACACTAATAATCACTTTATCAACTAGTATCTTTATTTTAATTTATGTATAATTACGACACTTATAGTGTTAATGTTTTTAAACACCATAATATAGAAACCAAAGACTTCGCACAGAAGGGATTTGAACCCACGGCCTTCGGAAAACCGTGGGCAAAATGTCGTAGTGGGTTCAAATCGCTCCTGTGCGAAATTTTTGATCTCTATATTTAGATGTTAATTGGTATCATTTGCAAATAACGCAGATAAGTTTCGAGTCTAGCCGTAGGTAGAGTCTACGCCGTAGGAAGATGGACCGTAGGTAAACGCACCTTAGCAAACCTAAGTCAAATGTTTGTTTTTAAACTTGGCTGTTCGACTCAGATTGTTATAATTATAACCGATGTAAATTCTTAAGCTTGTTTGGCGATTAGTCAAATAGTTGTAAGTATCATAACCTAGTCTAACATCTTAGCTTAAGGGACAGTAATTTAGGCTCGTATTTATAAAGCGATCTCAAGATTGAGAGCAATATTAAGTATGGATTTGACAGGTCATTTTGTACTGAAATGACATTTCTGATACGAACTCAAACTCGCTGTCACTCTTGAGAGCTGATTATAAATACGGGCCTTAATATTATGCATCATCAACGTGCGTGCGGAGGTGAAACCTCATTTGCAAGTTGGTATTTAATTATTTAATTAGCTTTTATAAAGAACTAAATTTTATTCTATTCAAATAAATTTGACATTCGAACACATTTTAATTTTACTAGAATTTAAATCCTTAAAACTAGCTAATGGGTGCTTTTCCACTAGACGTCACGTCAACGGCAACGGCGACGGCACGGCGACGATCACGTGACAATATCTATGGGAATCGATGACATGCCGTGACGGTGCCGTGCCGTCAAGTGGAAAAGCGTGTCATATAATTTCATTGATTTTCATACATTATCTCACCTACGATATCGTCGACGGTACCGTGCCGTCGCCGTTGCCGTTGACGTGCCGTCTAGTGGAAAAGCGCCCATTAGCCCGCCGCGCTCATAAGTAATCTGTGCTAATAGTTTCAAGGTTTTAATGTCCTGTGGAATAGAGAATTCATGAAACAATGCCAGGACTCCTACCTATTAGGCTATTTTAAAGTCTCTGATACCAGGATGCATTCTATCGTCAGTTGTTCTGACAATCCATTCCAAAGATGAAGATACATCTCGTTTACCGCATGTTTGAGCTGGGGCCTAAACGCCTGATGATTACTTACAACAACAAACTATCAACCACTTCACTCTAATTACGCTGAAACCGAAACAAACATAAGACCTTTACTCTACTGTCTGTATTACCCTACTTTACCTTGCATGTGTGAGTGAACCTTACAGCCAGACTATGACGTCATCCTTCAGGGGCAAAAGGGAAAGGATCTATTTAAAAATTAAATTCATAAAGGTGCGGCAATACAATATTATAACGCTTTTTCGGCGTTACACCCAACGAATATTAGGGTCAGGGAGAACGCGTAATAAGAGGTTGAATTATGTATTTTTTTAAGTACTGTTAAGCTTGGTGTCCCTATCCAGGATTTTTTGTACGAAATGAGGTAAATTTCAAATAAGTATAATACTAAATAAAAAATTACAACAGCTTTTTTACGCCTCTTTCAGTGCAGTGTGATTCTGAGTTTTATTAATACCTATAAAAATATCATTTGGAAAAATGGTTGTACCAGATTCCATGACATCATATAATAAAGTTCTAAAGATTAATCGTCATTAAGTTCCGTTTATAAATAATTTACTTTCAAAGTATGAACCCCTAGGTAAAATATACAAGACCCAGCAGGTAATAATCGGGCAAGTTTCCCGCATATATTTTTCCTATCGTTTAGTCACACATACATAATGCAACAGGTAGGTAGCTAGCACCTGCAACCCACTTCACTACACTCACTCTATACACACAGATACCTCACTTTTTGCCGTACTCCACCCTTTACCCTTATTTGGAGAGTAAACTTAAAAGGGAAAAGGTATAAAGCTACTTTCTGGCTTGTTTGTTGATATACCTACTCGTAGTACCTGACCTCGAATATTATTTCACGCATATCTTTAAATATATAAGGCCTTTTTAAATCAAGTGCAAATGTTTTAAGGGTGGATTTCTATCATTAAACTGAACTACTTTCCCCAAGCAACATATGTCGAAATACGAAAAAAATAATGGCCCTCCCGTACAAGAGGTGTCAGCGGCTCGAGTCCTTTGTATGGGATAGGGCCAAATATCTTTTTCATATTTCGACATACTTAATGTTTCTTGGGGAAAGTTGTTCAGTATCATGACATGATAGAAACTCACCCCTAAAATATTTGCACTTAATTTAAAAAGGCCTTATAATTATGTTTCGTTTTCTCTTTTGTTTTTGAGTTATTTTTGTTTAAGATACTGCAGGTGTTTTAAAAAAAGGCATTTTGTTTATCAATAATATTCCCAAGTTCCCAACCCTAACGCTTGAATTTCCTCAAACAGTTCATTGGCTTGTACATTTCTGCTCAAGTAATTTCCGGTGAAATTCCGCCATACTGTCATTACAGAGTGGAAATCAATATGCTACAAAAAATGTCTTCTATAGTTGCTACCTTTAGCCACGTTTCCAATAAATAAATTTACATTGTGAACTATGATTCTACCTAAAAAGTTCAGTTACTGCAATAGAATTTCGAAGAATTGTTAGCTGAAGCATGTCATAAGGAGATTTATGATTGTTCTTACCCATGGAAAATCACATTTAGCCACAGGTCACGCAGCAATGGTCCGTAAGGTAAGTTAGAATTAAAATCAACAATTATGTTTGGCCTTGTTTCGTTGTTAGTAAAAATACTATTAATGTGAAGTATTAAATATTTTTTATCTCTATAAATTGTCTTTCGCCTGCGGTCACATACAAAGACGCAGTGGTGCGCTCCTAATGAAAATATTATACCTATATATGCATAAGTACACACTGTTTATAGACTCGTTGGAAAGAATAAAAAAGCGTTATTAAAAGCAAAACCCTATTCCAAGATTAGTTTGAAACGATTAATTAATGATCCGAATCAGTCTCCTAAAGTAAAATACATAATGTCCAATTATTTTTGTAATTAATAAGAACTCAAGGTAGATTTAGATAGGAAATTAATTTTCTTCTTGTAATTCAATCACTTAGGGCACCCCGAGAGTACAAAAAGATTGAGTTTCACTCTTCTTGAAAAGGGTTAGTAATTAATTGGGAAAGTTACATTTCAGGTTATTCGTTCAAAAAAAAGTTATAAAAACAACTGAAGTAGGCATTATTTATGTATAATTAGAATACTTACATACCTAATATTGAATGGGCAAATTAACTAATATAAAAACAGATTTACAAGATACGATGATCAAATCAATAACAAATAATACCTAACCTACCAGGACTCAGACTTGATTCGTAAAAAAATCGTCTAATGAATAAAGACGGACAAGGCAAAATTATAATAGTTTCGGAATTGACTGCCCTAAAAGCTTGTACAGAGACATTCCAGTTAAAAAAATGGTTGCTGTACTTACCTACTTGTTTTTACTACAAGCTTTGAGTCACAATTAGGAGGTCGTGTAGTGAGATAGATAAATAATACAAGAAATGTTTTTTCGATGCCAATTAAGTAGCTTTTAACCAATTAAGTAAGTAAGTATTACATTAGAACTAGATAACTGATAAACTAAAAACTTACGGTCGTGCAAGAATCCAACCCACGACTTTCAGTACAGCAGAAAAGGTAGCAGCTACTAGGCCAGCCAAGTCGTTTTTTGCTTAGAAGTATCGATAAATAAAAGGGGACCATCTGTTTGAAGCATTATTATCCTAACTACTCCAGAGAAGAACAGACAGCCCTCTTGTTAAGGCAAGTATAATTAATTATTTAGTTTTATCCCTTTGTTGCCGTTATTCCTTTGAGAACGGTTAGTTTGCGGAGAAAGGCCGTTACTTATTTTTCTTGACGAAACATATGAGAATTCTATTCAGATGTTGAACTTCTGAAAGAGAATTGTTTGTAAATAGCTATATGTAGGTATGGGCTTCTTCTTCTAGCTTGTCGGAGTAAATCAAATTTTATACAAAAAGTTGCCAAGCATTTGGAATGCCTGCCCATAGGTCTTCTATCACACAGGTGGCGGGGCACGCAGGAAAATTATGGAAGTAGGCGAGTCATAAGTACTCTGTAAAACAGAACCTTAAAGGCACTTTAGAATTACTTAACTGTAGCCCCACAAAGACAGATTTTCTTTACAAATTAACTTGTGTTCGAAGCTGGTTGGATCCAAACCGAGCATTAAAAAATTCTGAATACAAAAATAATGAATGTAAATTAGACCTTCAATAAATAGTTAGTATAGGTATCTACCTAGGTATAATCTTTGTGACGCCGCGACACCACCGATATTTTTATTATTACTTACACATGTGTCTATTGAAGTATTAAGTAGGTATGTAAAGCTTAAAACAAGTGTTTAGAGCACAATATAACCTCTATTGTCTTATTATTGTTAAAACATGTGTAGGTACGTGTTTATTTTAATAAATGCAAATAATACATACATACATACATATAATCACGCCTTTATCCCTAACGGGGTAGGCAGAGCGTAAACGACCCTATCAAAGGTCGTTCCGCCACGTCTGACAAGTTTTGAGGGTTATTCCAGATAGATCTGTATATTGCTATAGTGACAGGTTGTCAGCCCATCGCCTAAATTACACTACTGAAACCCTAGAATCCCTTAGCTGTTTTTACAGCATGCCCGGGAGGAGATGCAGCTGGGACATTCTATGTTTTTCTATCACTCCCAGTCCAGCATGGAAGTAATGCAAATAATATAGGTACATAAAATTTCCTGGAGACGTTTAGTGCTGGAGACTCCCATTAATTTCAGGTAAAGTCAGTGGTACGCTGGTATGAAAAGTGGAATAACTCAAGCTATTTTTTTTCGGCGTCGGGTAAAACTGGAACAGTGCCAAACGACCTGATACTTTATGAAATAGGCGATAGGCGTTTGTGTGGACTTGCCATGTTCTAGTATTGAAAAAGCTCCCATAACAGCCAACACACGGTTTTATATATAGAGTATCACTACTTAAATAATCAATTTTACTGAATCTTGTTGTAAATTGCTACCATTCTGGACTGGAAGCGATAGAAAAACTTAGAATGTGCCAGTTACTTCTCCTCTCGGCGGCATGCTATTTCTACAGCAGAAAACAGTTACAGTGCATTGTAATTTAGGTCACATACACATTTTGATCTAAAATTACCCTCATTATTTATGTCAGACGTGCCGAAATGCCTTTATTAACAGATCTTTGTACGCTCTGTCTACCACGTTAAGGATAAAGGTGTGGCTTTATGTTTGTTCTTGTCAATTGTAAGTGTCCAAATGTAGGCTTAGTCCCTAGAATAGAGACGAGTGGCTAAGCTCGATCTGTAGAATTTCATGTTCGTTTCCCGTCGATAAACTAATCGATAAACCAGATAAATGATTGTCGAGTACAAAAAACTAAGTATAGGTGTATAAAATAATTCTGCGTGAATTTTTACATTTTGTACGAAGTTGCAAACTTTGAAAGTTGTTCAATTTCAAACCCTTCACAATCAGGGAGAGCTCATTGAAACATAAGATAAAATACGTACATTCTTTGGGGATGGAATCTCAAGGTAACAAGGTACTGTTTTAGAATTTTGAGGGGCTTCGGGGATTTCATGCCGAAATTTTAATACACCGACGTCTAAAATGTTCTGACACATTTATTAATTTCCACCTTCATATCTTCCCAAATTAAATATAGGTTGACGTGTTGTAATAATAATATTTTGTTTGTGAAATTCAACAGTTAGGTATAATTACCGACATTTTGACAAATTAATGAGTATTATATTGTTAAAATTTGTTATTTTAAAGTATTTTAAACTACGTCGACAGCAGAGCTAGTTTATTGAATTTTGGTAGCTATTAAATTTAGTTTTAGGGGGGAAAGTAAATTCTAGTAAGGTTTTTCTATTTTTCATTAGATGAGAGAGAAGAGTTAATTAATTTCACCCATGCTAGACCGGCAGTGATAAAAAAATAGAGTGTGCTGGTTGGGCCCGTTTATTTTATCATAGGTACCTAGATAACTTGTTTTATTATTAAATTTCAGGGTAAATGTTCTTAACCGATCAGAATAGTAACACTTTGTCTGCTGATAGCTCAATAATGAAGTAACCACAGAGTATAGCAACAGCAGTATAATCCTGTCTATCGGCCATCACGGTCGCGACAAGCGACGCAGCTCGTTTATAAGTATGCTAATCCTGAAACCAACGATAAAATTTAACTACCTATGATTAATTTCTAGATAGATAGGCTTGGTTTTTTGATTAGGTAGTACTAGAGAAGACGTAACTTTGCAAATTGACGTGTCAGGGCAAAACATTCTATGTATGGAACCAAACGAACTAGGCGGAGCGACACTGCTCGGTAAAGTAGACAAAACCCCACCAAAACTGTCGCGTCGTAACGCATCGCGTAGTTTCGCTGTCGTGCGATGCGGTCTCATCTATAACCGATCACAAATTAGCTTAGTAACACCTTGTCGCCAATAGCTCAGTAATGAAGTGACTACAGTGTATAGCAATAGCAGTATATCCAGTCTATCGGCCATCGCGGCCGCGACAAGCGACGCTGCTCGTTTATATGCTAATCCTTAACCAAACGTGTTGGCGCGGGTAAGGTCTTTTCGTGTTTGCTTTACAGCTGGAATTAAATGGGGCAATTAATGCAGCCGCCCGTTGGTTTTAAAGTGTTTGTTCTTTCACCCGCCGCTACGCTTCTGAGGGTTTCAGTGTATTGCAATTTGGGCGATAGACTGACAATCCATCTAAAAAGTCTTACTGGACGCAGCTAAAACGACCTATTTTGAGATTGTTGATGCTCTGCCTACACTGTAAGGCATGAAGATGTCACTAAACACAAATAATGTACGCTTCTGTAATTGTAATTCTAGAAAAAAGGCTGAATGTGCGGTGCACAAGAAGTACAGTTGGCGACGCATTATGACGACCACTCTTTCTGGCAAGAATGCTACGTGGTGCTACGAAGAGTAACTTGTAGTATGTTCTTTGTTGTAATACATCGAACAATTTTGTTCATAACTTCATGAAAAACCAAAATCAAAGTAATAATGATATCTTTTAATGTGGTTTTCCCACAAATATAGAGAGTTTATTCCCGAACGAAGTGTGTATTTCTCGTGGTTGTCATGTGGTTGTTATATTTGATTTTATTGAAACTCTCCGTTCTTAAGTCCTCAACTACGTCGACAGCAGAGCTAGTTTATTGAATATTTTCATCTTGGAATATTCTCTTATACCGCACAACATGAAACCAATATTCAATCTCAATTTTAACTCGAGTAAAAAAGAAATAATGTACCAAAATATTCAATGTTCTTTCACGCGTATTGTTTTCATCTTTATTGGAAATTGAAAGGGTTTTATTTGTAAAGCCATGTAGAAAACATTTTGCAATGGAAAAAACATTGCGTCGGCTTTTTTCAGTCTTTTTGGGATATACTCGTAGCCCGAGGGCGAGGTTTTGTGAGGTGCTTCATATGGCTTACAGGAATAAACGTTCTGAAAGGTATTGTTTAAAAATGTGATGAAGATTTTCCATTTTCTTTTGTCTGTGATATAAATGCTTGTTTTTTTTTTAATTAAATGAGTAGTTAACGTAATATCAAACGAAATGATATACCTATTGTTTATTTAAAAAAAAACTTAATAGAGTTTATTTGATAAATTCCGCAAAATTAATTTGATAAACTCTGAATGACCCTTTTTTAGTAAATTGTTTTTTTTTTGCTATTAAAAATCCGAGGTTACATAATTAATTATACAAATATAATTCACGGTTATCAAATAAAAACGTCAGTTTACCAAAACAGAGATGTTCACGTTTTGCGAAATTTTCTTTCAGGAATGAATTACCTACTCATCCTCTAATGATAAACCAAGTCCCCCCGCCCCTCCCCTCTCTACCTGACAGGCACCTTTCGATGCCTCCGGTTGGGAATCCACTCAGCATCACCTGAGGAACATCTATGCCAAGTTTGAGCAAAAAAATAATTTTCTAACGGTACATAGCCTCCGGAATTTATTGACCCGTTTTGTTGTTGACAAAATGCTCCTTTTCAAAAATATATTATTCTCGTCAGTCTACTCATGACCATGGAGTATGAAACTGCTCTGAAATATCGAGGTAACAATTAATAATAATCTCGGTAATGATCCGTTCAAAATATCAATCTAATTAGAATCATAAATGTCTATTTAATACCGACACCGAAACTTTACATCGAAAAAGTAGATCAATTCTAACAGCACTCACCCCGTTTCATGACCCCGTATATCTCTGTAATACCCGTCATCAAATTTTCAGCACGGCAATTGGATGGGAAAACACTCGTCACAGCCAACAGTGTCCAATAAAACTGTCTTCAAAAGGGCTAACTCAGACACTTCACGCATCGTCATGCCGAGAATTAAGGGCCATTCGAGGGCGTCCCTTGAGTAAACTTACCCACAAATGGTTTGAACTCACCGTATTTCACCTTATTTCGTAGGTTAATTTACTGTGTTAACTACAGAATGTAGCAAGAAGGTATCTTTAAACTTTCTCCATAGACAGGTTGTACGTTTTAAAAAACTACACCTAAATATTTAAAAAAATTCCGCACAGACTAAATATAGTTTAGTCAATGCGGAAAAAAGCAATCGGAATTTTGTAAAAATACACTGCGAATTTACCAATATCTCGATGGAAATTCATTATATATTGGATACAAAAACAAAATGTTGTGGTAGCGTGTGTACAGAAACATGAAATCATTTATTTACCAACCTTTCAGTCGAAAAACTATATTGATTCAAACGGGTTTTGAAATATTAAATACCCAAATATATAGTACTCAGTATTTAAATAATAGATTTCTACGTAAGTATCTTCCTAGTAGCTACGCCACTATTAACAAATTGTGCGTGCACGGTGTGGTATAATTGGTGGTATTGGACGTGATATAAGTAAAAATAGAGTATAAACATAACAATGAGAGTTTTTACTCAGTAGGCAGTAAGTACTTAACTAACAGAATCAAAGTGATACTTGACCCACATTACAACCGTGAATAACTTAATCCCCCTTAAGCGAAATCTCAGGGTCCATTTTACCGTTTCTTCCCCGTTTTAATTCAATTTAAACAAATTTCTACAGCCTGATAAATTCTTTAAAGCCTTTATCAATTATAAGGGTAGCTGGAAAGTTAATAAGGTAAATTAGAATAGGTCCTACAGTTATTTTGTTTCCCTGAACACAGCTTGAACATCAGAGATATTACTTCCTATATCATTGCTGTACTTATTTAACGTTGTGAACAACATACAACATTTTCATTGTTCGTATTATTTAGGCAGAATGTGAACGACCTTTTTAAAGGGAGTTACACAAAAAACCAAGTTCCAATTTTGTATAGTTTTTCGACCAAAAGGTCGTTTTTATTTTTATCAAAATTTTCATTGTTCATAATAATTTATTATTTAGGAAGAATGGGTAGTAACTACTAATAGGAGTAATAATCAAGTTCCAATTTCGTCACTCGTATTTTGACAACTGGAAGTTTTTATCACCTTGTCCAACGCCTGGTGACTGATAGAGAGGGCTATTAAATTGAGATAATAATAAAAATGTATTTATTCTTTCTCCACAAACAAAACAAAAAAACTTATCTATTCTTAACTACTAAAACTATTTTACACAACATAGGTTTGTTTGTGGTAAACTGGAGCCTAAACTAAGCCTAGACATGTATTTTAGGACTCCAGGTCCCCTCTTCGAACACCACAGTATAGTGCTAAATTATAATTTAAACAGATAATTAATGTTTTAAAAGTAACATGGAGAATTACATCTTACTAGGTGTAATTATTTTAGTACATATTATATTAAACTTAATAAAAAAGAACAAGTAAATGAGTTTGATCGAGAAGAATGTGTGTGTGTGTGTGTGTGCGTGTGCGTGCGTATGAACAACACAAAATATGTAGATATTTGTCAATTTTTCACTTTGTAAGCTTTTCTTTAGTTTGGCAGCTGAACCATTGGAATGGCATATAAGTTTTGAGATTTTCGCGGTTGTTCGCTACAGTTAGGTTGTTATTTTGAACGGGATTAACTACCTTGTCTTTTTCTGTCTTTGGAATGCCGTTCCATCGCTCTGCCAACGAAGTTACCGAGGCGTTAGTCAACATGGCGAATTATACTCCTTACTTTAACACGTCACATTGAAGGTCAATATTGACTAAAAATTATGGCCATCTCTCCCTGTTCTCTCATGATAGAAAATGACAGGTAAAGACTTATATTAGTTAAGTCGTGACTTTTGCAACAACGAATTGCTACCATTGCCCGAATTGCACCTGCAATTTCCAATGAGTAGATAAGCTCTCTACAATCGTAATCACTTCTCGAGGTCCGTTTGGACGTGACCTGGGTAGCTAAAGGGAGTAAATGGGCTATTCTGTAGCGTATATGCAGATTTATCCATTACACCTTTGTCTGCGCGCTCCGCTTGAAACAATGTTAATGGCCCTTCGTATTTTGATTGCATTTTCTATTTTTACGTACACACATTGGTACATAATATAGTCTAGCCCCATGTACCCTTAACTTACGAGGTAGGCAGAGCGACAAAGATCTCTTAATAGGGCACTCGCCACGCCTGACCAGTTTTGGGGCTCATTTTTAGAAAGAATAGTGATTTTACAACACGTCGCCTAAATTTAAATACACTGAAACCTTCCTCTCCCCTTGCTGATTACAGCTGAAGCAAAGCAGCTGGAATATTATATGCTTTACTATTGCTCTCAGTTTAATATGTATGAATGGCTCCTTAGTATGGTCCGTTTGATCATTGGCCAAAATGGCCGAAATCGGATACACATTAGTGGCTATTGTACGTGCTCCATTACGCTAGTGATTATGGCGGTAAACCCTGTTACTGCTACCATTATCAAGGGTCTTTCGGAACCTAATTAATTTAGTTGGTCGTTTCAGTGGACCAAAACAATCTCACTCATTAGGTAGGAAGGGTTTGGAAAGAACTATAAAAATATAGCCTCCTAAGTCCTGGAGAACAAAGTATATATTTTTTTTATCAGCTGTAATGTTTGGTGCATTTTTTTTTTTTTTAGTTTTACATAAGCAGCTAGATTTTTTCGTTATATTGTTGTCTCAAGCGAGGCGTGGTGTCTCAGGATCAGGAGGATAGGTTCAGACAGTCAGAGAAGCGTACCCGGTTTTCAGAGATTTTTATCCGCTATTATAGCTTCTGTTTTAATAGGCAGGCAATCATATAAGTTTTTACGTGCAGGGTTGAGTGAGAAAAACTTTTTACTTACTTTTCTATTTCTTCCAAAGGGGCCCTAACAGAGATATCTAAATCCTCACTTAACCGTGCCATGGGTGAAACCACGGTAAAAAAAGACTATCTGTTTTTAGGGTTTCGTACCCAAAGGATAAAAAACGGAACCCTATTACTAGTTTAGTAAGTCCTTTTGTCCGTCCGTCTATCACCAGGCTGTACCTATCTCATGAACCGTAATGGGTAGAGATTTGAAATTTTCACAGATTTTGTATCACTATCTTTACTAACAAATACCTACCAAAATAAAAATAAAGGCTTATCATACGAAATTTTCTTTTTATCATAGTGGGCATAATAATGATAGGTTGGTACGGAGCCCTAATTTCGCGAGTCCGACTCGCTCTCGGCCATTTTTTTTATTTCTTTTGAGAAAAATCTATAAAAGATCCTGTCCAGTCTACCTGATGTTGGTGTTGCCAGCCGTAAAATTACGCTTGAAGTGGTCTATTCAAGCGCGTCACGTAGTACTACGCTAAAGTGCACTGTGATCGCTATGGAAGCATTACTAGAGTGTATTGTCCAAGAAAAGATTGAAAAGAATCCATTCTTGACAACACAAAAGCAGCATGAGAAGTTCTTAACAAAAAATATTGTTAGTGATGTTAATTTCTCACTATTTTGATGTTAAACAGTGTTCTGATCTGAAGGACATCCAGCTTCCACTTGCACATGAGACAATCCACTATCTCACGGTAAACAACGGGCTTTACTGTACAACCTCATCATCATCATCTTCAGCCCACATCCACCCACTGCAGGGTATAGGCCTCTTCTCTACTGCGTCACTCCTCACGGTCCTGTACTAGTCTCATCCAGTTTGCGCCTATGTATTTGAAGATATCGTCTTACCATCAGGCCGGTGGTCTGCCCACTAGTCTTATCGCTTCTCTTGGCCTCTACTGCGTGTCTGCTTTGGTCCACCGTCCTTCATCCCGTAATCTCGTTCTGTTTAACTAAGCAAGTATCAAATCCATATCTAACTGGTGGTGTAGGTACTGAAGCTTGAATATCGTGTTTTGCCAAAATTTACAAGGAGTACAAAAACTAGCTGACCAAACTTTAGGGTGTGAACCTGCCCATGATTTTTTTTTCCAAGGAACATAGGTCAAAATATGAAAAAAATATGACTCTCCCACTCCCATACTAAATGCCTTGAGCCGCTGAAACCATTTTGTATGTCCGATAGTAATTGATATAAAAACCCACGCAAAAAATGAATTGCAATTTTCATAAAGCTGCTCCGTGATCCCATTGAACAACACAAGCCTTTTATAGTTTTAAAATAAAAGTGACAAAATTCATTTTTTGTGTATTTTGTTTTATTGTTGTTTGATAAATGACACTGATAGTTAAGGCATTATCAAACAACTAAAACAAAGTAAGTTGCGACGTTTTAAGTAATCAATCACCTTTGATGATACAAGCACTATTATAGCGTCTATTTTAAGGGTAATTATACGGGGTGTAAGGGACAGCGTCCCGCAAACTTATAGGGGTTGCTCAGTCAACGAAACTGATCAACTACCACCAGGATTTCAGGAAATGAATAATGACGCTGTCCCTTACACCCGGTATAGGTAGGCAAGGCACAGTAATTAGGTAGGCACACACAGTCTTCTTGGATCAAAAAAATCATTCCTACCTACCACAAAATTATATTTTGTTTTGAGAACTATAAAACATTGTTTAACAAATTTTTTTTTTGAGGATTTCTTTCATATTTATATGTTTTTTATTTTATTGTACGTCATAGAAATGGTTCTAAAACAATTCATTATGAATAAAAAGTGATACCATTTTTTTGATCAAAGAAGTAGGATACTATGTATTATGATGGGTAGTTTTCTTCCCTAGTGCTCATAAAGAGTTGCAAAGTATCATAATGTCAAATATTACTTTCTCCTCGACCTCTGACAATATTGTTCGATAATCGCTAAGTCCTCTGAATGCCGCGAACAGGACGCTCGGATTACCAAGTTTGCCTGCTCAGAAGATTTATGCATTGTTCACTAAGATTTCTGCTCCGGTCTGCTTCTTAAGGGCAGGATTAGGCACGCGTGGCCGTGACTCCGGCTTGGGGAATAGAGTTGGAAAAGTAAGGCTGGCTAGTTAAACCTTTATTATGTGAAAGAACTATACTGTGTGAAAGGGACAGCTTCTCAAAATAAATAGGGGTTTCTCAGTCAATAAAACAGAGCAACGTTTACCGGAAAATTCTTTCAAAGAATTCAGTGATTTTTAAGCTTCAAAATATCTCGATTCCAATCTAGATTTTCGTTTCTTATTCAAGTACCCGTATTACTTCATTTTCATAACAAGAACCGCAATCCAATACTAATATAATATGCAGTAATATTGTAAAATCAGTACTGTTATTTATTATGAAAGCTTCCATTGTGTTGTACTCGCATTGTCGTCAAAGCTCAGCGGAGCGTAACTCTCAAGATCGAGCGCACTTACCTATCAATGCCGGAACCGCAATAGCTCTTGTCAACTGTAGCATGCGATACTAATACAAACTTAAGACGAATTCTGACTCCGTGGTTTAGTAGTGTGAGCTTAGGATCTCGATGTGGAGGTTGCAGGTTCGAATTATGACGGAAAATATTCTGTTTGTATTGTCTTCAAAGCTCAGGTAACTGTCAAGATCTTTGCCAGAACCGTAATGGTTCTGTCAACTGTGCGCCAATCTAGCATGTGATACTGTATTAATTGTTACAAACTAAGGTGTAATCACCCAGTGAACTGCAATATCTGAGACAATGGTGTTAATTCAGGACGCACTATTACTAATTCTAATTCTTAGTAGCGCTGTCACTTTCTTAAATTTGACATAAGAACAGGATAGCAAACAAACACGTGACTTTGACATTCTTAATTTGACGTACGGCGCTTTAAATAAGGAATGACCATAGAGCGTGCTCACTAATTTTAATTAATTTAAGCAGTCTTATGTCAGATAAGAAATGTCAAACTCACGTATTTGTTTGCTATCCTGTTCTTATGTCAAAGTTAAGAAAGTGACAGCGCTACTAAGAATTAGAATTAGTAACTGGACGGCGTGAATTGAGGCCAATGTAGCATTACATAATGAAAACTAAGGTTGAATATCGTTGCTGTCGCTTCAATATACCTAAACTTTTACATAATACTTAATAATGATGCAAACTGAAAGGGTTTGCTCGGTCAACGAAACTGTATTACAAAAATTTTGTTCACCCAGGAAGTGAACAATATTTTTACTTCCTGATATAAAGTCAGATTGAAAAAAAAACTTATAGTAAATTGATTATTTAGGTTAAATTAACTATAAGTTTTTTTGTAAAAGTTATTCAGTTTATTTGTCAAATCAACCCTTTTAAGTTTGCGTTGTCTTGTCCCCAAAACCCTTATATCTTCTTCTTTATAAAACCCCACAAGGTCGAAATAAAAAGGTCGTAGATGGCGTAAGAAAATTTTGCAAATATTAGCAAAATGTGCAAAACATTATTTTCGTAGCCGTCCAAAGTTATTTACAAAGTCGATAGGATTATTTTGCGCTTTCCAATTATTGCATACTTCAGACTTGGGAAGTTTGATCAAAAACGATGGTTGTTTGAAGCGAGAATTCGAAAGGATAATGAGTATTTTGGGTTGTTTTGCTTGAGTTTTGCTAAAAGATGTTTTATACCTTTTCGCGGGCAACGTAGTTAGTTTGTGTAGGTAAATATCCATAGGTAACTATCTTATAAATCCATCTAATAAAACCATAGTTAATTATCTAATTTTATAAATTACAGGTTATCAATTTTACAGGAATATTTTTCATTACTCTGGTTCTATTTGTTTATGTCACCGTAATATTGCATTTACCGTTTGATCATAATCTATGTTAGGAAATTTATAACCTAACCTAACCTACCGAAAGTTTATAAACTGACGAATAAGTTTATAAACTAACGGTTGTTACAATTTTACGCTGATATTTATATATCCTTCACTACAGGATGTGAACTGCCTGTGTGTCAATCCGGAGGCCATACTTAGGTCCAAGTTCCAAACAAGAGGATACTTATTTATTTATTATATGAGATGTTGATGAGAGGATACTTAAAATTGAAAAATAATCTATTGTAAATAAACTGTTCTTTTTATTCAGAACAAGAGGTATACATAATTAAATAATACCTACTCCAAGAATACCGATCGGTTGAGTAGATTTTGCGTGAAAGCGTAACAAACATCCCTACTTTCACATTTATAATAGTAATTTAAGATAGGATAGGATTATGTAGTAATAGTAAATACAATAAATAAAAGAACTTACCTATAATATATACTTACTGCTCAATTTCTTTTAAATAAATAAGAGGTTGAAATAAGGACTTATGAAGGGAAGGGAATTCTATTACCTCCCTTTAGGAAGAGATTAAATCGATTTGTTCTTAAGAGAAACATCACAAAGTACCGATCCCATTTTGTTACAAGTTCTTCACCTAATGTTGTTTCAGGACGAATACGGTGCACAAAATAAAAAAAAATGTCTATTTGCAAAACAGGGAAAAATTTAAGGATAGAGGACTTTGCCCAGCAGTGGGATGACGTAGGCTAGATAAGAAGAAAAGATAGGTACAAATAATTAGTTTAGTACTGTCTTTCTCTAGATATTATAACCTAGAGATAAAAATTTCCGCCAGTCATTTTGTAGGTACCTTTAAAAAAAATTGTCTTGTATCTCTTAAAAGAAAAAAAGTAAACATAATGATTCGCAGATGATAACAAAAGTTATAAGCCGTGCGTTTAAAGAAACGATCTGACTCTGATTCTCGCTCTACCTAATAGAGAGTGAGCGAGAACGCATGCGAGCGTCGGCCATTTATAGACCGTTTCTTTATGTGCTCGGGTTATATTCAATTACGTTTTATTAATAATATTGCAGGATGACTATAAGTATATAATAATATAATATTTTCCTGATATTTGATTGATAAATTCCAATGAGTATTTCGAAAACCCATAATTTAATTATAATTAAATAGGTACGTCATAGAAATTAGATTAAAAGATTTTGTGTTCTGTATCACATGTCTAATGTTATTCAAAACACTGCTTGCTTAAAGTTTCAAAGCTTAAAACTTATTACTTTACCTATATTTCTAGGTCTTGTTCGAATACTAAGTCTAAAGTTTAAGGAAGTTTTAAAGTAAGTGGGTATTACATGTACGCCTTACAAACCTGTAAGTTGCAACGTAGCATACGTACGTACATTATTCACAACTTCTTGACAGATTATGAATAAAGTTCCACTAAGTACCTATTCGATGTGTAGGTAAGACTTTCATTAATTCATATCATAACTAGCAAAAGTTCAGAGTTAGTTGAGTACAACGTAACGTATGGGGTTTCCAGTCTAGTAAATAGTAGGATATTTAATTAATAAAAAAAAATGTTAAAATAAACAACGTGTTTAAATAACTTTATTAATTTTTGATAGGCTAGCGTCTACGTAAGAATAATTATTATCGTTATAATGATTACGTGAAAATATCTTATTCCCATGGGAAAATTTAAATAGCTGCGGATGAAACCACGGGTTGGAAAGCTATTCCTAACATAGGTAAATATACTACTTGTGGTATCGATTTCTACCTATGCCACAAAATAGGTAATAGTGCCTACTAGGCATGTTATACCTAGTAAGGCAATTAAAGCCTGTAATCCTAGACTTGTGTTTGATATAGCCGAACTAATACTAGTATAGCTAATGGATTGAGTGATCAATTGATCAGATGGCTGAGCCCTTCTTGAGTGCCTATTATTTACTGATCTATCGTGTTGGTTACAGTATGGCCGAACTAACTCATAGGCTTATTCATTGGTGGTAAGTGATATCTATACTAGCTACAGTAAATTAGTGGGTTGGATAAAAAAATCACTAGACTACGAAAAAAACACATAAAAATACATAAATCATTGGTGGTGGTAGAGGATCTACCCACTAAGGGTGTTTTGTGCACTCCAATCCAATTTGGCCTTGTATGACAGCTTGTTTTGTTCACCCATTCATACGTTTTATAATGGATATGTATTGGATACGGATAAGTGCACAAACGCGCTAAGGGTCTCAATCACCAATCAGACATCATCGAATCAACATCATCACTGGATTTGTCTTGCTGATAAAGTCGGTCAAAAAAGATGCATGCTAATTTATCAAACATTGGTTTGGTGAGCAGATAACATCTTCAATGTAGATGCGAAAACAACTAACAAATTCAAATTGTATATTTTCCGAGAAATTGCAATTGAAACTAAAACCAATAAAAAGTTGCAGAAGTTTGTATTTGATTGACTTCTTAAAATAACCTAACTTCGTGGGTGGATGTGGGTGGGAGGATGATGAAAGAAGTTTAAAACTTGCTGTCGAACGTAATATTCCTATCATACTATTGTATTTAGTATTTATTTATTCATTGCATTGTCACAAATAATAATGTACAGTCCTAAATTAAAAGTAAAATAGATGGTAGTTTAAATTAGATGTGACACCCTGTCAGGGCATCGCAATATTGCGCCAGAGGGCTTACATTCTTAACATGTTTATGATTTTATATAATACTACTGTCTAATTTGATTACTTGCTTTCTTATAATAACAATGCAACTGATTCAGCCTGCTGTGTCCTAACCAAACTGGACAAAATCTCACAAAGTGATTATAAATTGGTGAAAAAATGTTCGGCAAGTAGTGCCACCCCTTTCTGTTTTGTCATGAGAGAAAATGACAGGTATTATATGGTCTAATTTTAGTTAGATCGTGTTTCCGCCGAATCGGAGCCATTGTAAAACCTGGACATTATAAAATATAAACTGGAGTTATTGATAAAACGCTTGTGAACACATGTGCGTCAATTTTCCGGACCAGTGAATATGGTGTATACTCACAAAGACGACGGAGATACGTGTATTGGCCTGATAATGGACTATTGTTTTACAGGGACTTATATATTTTTTTCATGTTTAAAATATTGATAAAGGTTCCTATAGCCACAGCAGATATTAAATATATTATAGCTCGTATTGGGCGTACGAAAATTGACAGTTCAAGCTATATTGATTTGTATTTTCGTACCAATCGATATACCGCGAGATATAGTGGATTGCTAATTGAAATTTCTCTATTTTATTTATTAAATTTTGTAGTTACCAATACGGTTTTTCTCATTCAAAAGGTAGTTCACCGTCACATCCTCAATCTAGAAGGTATTGCGTGCTCACGATGCGGTTCTCACGAGCGTTTTGTCGCGGCACGGATGATTTCATCGCGAAATGATCTGCCACTATTCGTTTACTCGCAGAACTGTGACAAGGTGTCTTTCAAACGGCCTATATCAAATTTTAGCAAAGCTAGAAATGATTCAGTAACAGTCTTGATGTTAAATACATAAATAAAATCACGCCTTTTTTTGGAGGGGTATATAGGCATAGGCAGACCATATTTTTCTTTTCTATTAGCTTTTCTAACTCTATCGTTATTTTTTAGCTGTTTATTAAATCTCTTTCATTCATCCTTCACGATGTAGTCTATAAATACGCGGGCATAAAAAAAAACGTAAAAATATGAAATGTTTTAGCTATAAATAGACCGTATCTTATAAAAGACTTAGGCTCGTATTAATAAAGCGATCTCAAGATTGAGAGCAGTATTAAGTATGGATTTGACAGACCATAATGTACTGAAATGACATTTCTGATACGAACTCAAACTAGCTGTCAGTCTCAAGTGCTGTTTATTAATAAATATATAATAATAATAAATTTATGATGAATAAAATGGCGACTAAAATGTAACTTGCTTTACACTCTAGGGACCTTTAGGTATCCTTTTCTCTACTCTACTTATCTGTTATCATGCATTCAAAAGGTAAAAAGTTAATGCTGCCAAGATGTAAATATAAAAGTAGTACCTACTCTTTTCATACCGTTTTTGTTCGTGAAATGTCGCCTTTACAGTGTTTTAATCTAAAACATATCAATTCAATATACAAACGAAAAAACATTTGCAACTAATATTTGACGCTATTTTAGAGCTATCGCAACATTCAGACCTCTCGGTGAAATTCCAGGGGGTCTATTCAGCTCTGGCGTGTCGAGCGCCTTATCTTGACTTTGACAGAACTTTGTATGGAAGACGTCATCACTCGACGCTGCCAAATTTTTCGCTTTGTTTGTAAACAAACAGATGTCAAGTTGCGTATGATAAGGTACGACCACGCTTTAAATTCGCGTGGTGAAAAAAGGAACTTACGCTGCCACCTTTAGATTTGACATTGATTTGATAGTTCTCCTTGTACTGCTGCGCCTCCGCCCACGTTCATTGAGAACCGTATCAAACTGTGATTTTTTGTTCCTTTCTACAATTTATTTTTTATTAAATTCGTTTTTTGTCTATGATATCGGTAATTTGGTGATAATTTGACAACCCAAAATTGTATTATTTACCTTTATTTTCGACAAGCATTCGACAACGAGCCAGGCGACAATTAGGTGCCTTTGCAAAGGCGAATGGGTCAAAATTATGTATTAAAAGTATTATTATTACTTTATTTCTTCTATCATATATCATCTATAGGTTATCATTGATATTATGGGTAAAATGCACCACTTTACACTAAGTGGTTTAGACGCTACGCCCACTTGCAAAATTCTCTGGCTTTTACACGAAATTAGGTGCCGTCGCAAAGGCGAATGGGTCAAAATTATGTATTAAAAGTATTATTATTACTTTATTTCTTATATCATATATCATCTATAGGTTATCATTGATATTATGGGTAAAATGCACCACTTTACACAAAGTGGTTTACACGCTACGCCCACTTGCAAAATTCTCTAGCTTTTACACGAAATTAGGTGCCGTCGCAAAGGCGAATGGGTCATAATTATGAATTAAAAGTATTATTATTACTATATTTTTCCTATAATATAATATGATCTATAGGTTATCATTGATATTATGGGAAAAATACACCACTTAACACAAAGTGGTTTAGAAGCAACGCCCACTTGCAAAATGGTCTAGCTTTTACACAACTACTTATTAGGCACATTATGTATGATTAATAACATAATGAAAAACACCACCCTCCCAACTAGAATTAGGCGCCAAATATCATCAAACAAATATTTTTTATTTTATTTTATTTTTTAATATGAGCCACTATAAGTCCATTTCAGGACATGTGCCTCCTCTTGTTGAAGGATAATTGCCTTTCTCGCCACGCTTGGCAGGTGGGTTGCTGCTGTCCAGATCCATTTTATAAATTTAATTGTCGGCCTTTACGGCATCCGCGGGAAGAGATGGAGAGATGCTATTCTAATCTGGTATTTGACGCAAAATTATTTGCTGTACCCCGATCCACCGTCATCTCTTCTGTCACCACTGGTCTGTCTAATGGTCAGAGTCTGAACCTTTTGCCCCTGATCAAGAAATCGCAGAAAGCTGCCATCGTGCTGGGCACCATGCCACAGCAGGACGCTCTGGAGGCCATTTATTACCTTTAATTAGTTTAAATTAAGTCATTTTTGTAAATATCCCATGTTGTAAATAACACATTTTTGAACGTTAAAAAAAAAAGTTGTGATTTATCATTATCATGTAAGGCTGACCCTTGAGTACTTAGTTAAGACAATACAGGCTGAATCACCTAACGCCTGCCAAAAAAGATAAATCTGTGCTTCGGAGGGCACGGTAATCCGTCGGTTTGGTCTCGTTTGCTAACACGAAATGATGTGAATGTAATAAAATTAAATGACTGCTTTTTAAATATAATTTATTACACCGAGATTCATCGGATTTTATAGATTTTCTATTTTATTACGAAACTGAACAGCTTTAAAACATATTTGGCTACAAATGATGTCAGGGGTTCTAAGTTTTGGGGTAATGACCTATTTTTTGCATATTTGGACCTATGTATGTTCTCTGGGGAAAGTTGTTCAGTTTCATGAGTAGCTACGTTGAGTTGATTCACATCACATCCTCAAATTTGGTCAGCCAATCATTGTTTGAGTGAATTATTTATGTTAATCACACTAACCAGTGGTAAATTATGTATTAGTGTCCAGGTGAAACTAAATCAACGTTATGGATTTAATGATAATAAAATAAAACTGAAAATATTTTGATCATTTATTGCAAGAAAAATATAATTTTCACTCGCACGCACTACAATTAAGCTGTTAGTACACGTACGTACACTTAACTATCACAATTATTCTCTCCGAGGCCGTGCTCAATGTGCAAATCTGCTCTAAATATAATAGTTACAGATATTTGGTTCCACTTAGATTTTTGGACCGATTTGGGGACGTCGATAAAAAGGATCATGCAAGGGTCGGAGTACTAGTTTGCTTTGATCAGCAGAGACTCCTGCTTCCTAAAATGGGCTGGGAGTCTGTGCCCTAAAATAAACTACCGCTGATTATTATGCAGTGGGATGAGTTTCATGGAAATGTTCGCGCATCGAAATTGTCTGTATGTTGGATTTCTCTTTTTCTTCTTCTTAGTCTTTTACTCTTGGCAGAGTGGTCGTGGCCGGGAATTGGCAGGATTCTGTGTAGCCTGTCTAACGATGCATTGGCATCTAGTCCTATTACTGGCTTCGTGCGAACATTCGGTAATGGTATTCTTGATCACAGATTTTATCTGATCCGTCCATCTAGTTGGTGAGCGGCTGCGAGGCATTTTCCCCTCCACTTTTCCCTGCACCACCAGCAGTTCTATGGGGAGTTCTCGTTGCGCGTTATGTGACTGAAGAATTTTGGGATTCGTTGGTAAACTGTGTAAAGTCTACAGTGTAGAAGACAGTTGATTTCTAGATGTTTATTTCTAAATAATACAGAAAATCTAATTTTTTAACTTGACTGACTGACTGACACTTAAGCTGACACTATAGACTAGCATAAAATGACAGGAGGTTCCGGAGGTCACATGGTTCTAAAGGTTTTAAAATAAGGGTTTATGTGCAAATAAATTTGCAATCAATCATTATCAATCTGTCTTGGAGCTTTTGGGTAAAAAATCAAAATACATATAGTTCGAGCCCCGGAGCTTCCAGTACTATGGAGTAGAGTGCGTGAGATATATGTTAAACCATTTCTACAAAAAAAAATGTTCAGAGTGCTTATGCTTAGGCAGAAAACATAGTAAAAGTTCCAATATGTAGGAGGCTGGAAGACCAGGCGGGGGGCCCAAATAGGTCCCACTTTTAAGTTTTTCGCTTACATATCAAAAATGGTGCGTTTTATGAAAAAACTTGCAAAGGCCTAAAACATGCATATAAAATTTTGTACAAAAACGTGGTACAAACTTTTCTTCTCGGATCAATACTTAAAAAGATATGGCGAAAGAATAATGAACGATAATCTAAAATCTTACTGAATGATTAACGAACTCATCAACGCAGATCCTAAAGCTAGAATCATGAAATGAATATGCCAAGTTAGGCGAAAACGACACCCACCGACTGACACATATAGGGATTATCAAAATAGAACTGGTACTTCCCGTTAACCTATAAAGCTGAAAATTAGCAAGTGAATCAGGTTTTGTATGCAGATAAAGGAAACATTATTAAAACTTGAATAATCGAAGGTTCGGAGTACCTGGTGAGGTGAGTTAGCCTAAGAGCCCAGCTAAACAATAAAAGACACGAAAAATTAGTCATGTAACTAGCACTGTGCCAAATATTTTGCTTTTAACATAAAGTGCAGTTTTATGTTAAAAACTATTCAGCGCGAGAATCGCACGGCATGCCGGCGGCTTGCCGGCGGGCAGGCTGGCGGCGATAATGCTGGCGGCATGACCGGCGACAATATGCTGGCGGCACAGTGTGTTAGAGTGAAGGCCTTACGATGCAACGTTTTCTAGTTAGGTACCTACCAGGAATTAAAGATTTTTGTCTTCGCTGGTAACTCGGGAAAAGCGCGTAAAGCTTGTTTTTCTTTCCATGCTGGACCGAGAGTAAAGTTTGCATACTAAAAAAAAACATAGAATGCGCCAGCTGCATCGCCTCCCGGGCAGGCTATAAAAGCATGCAATGGCTGAAGTATAATATTGTAATTTAGGCGATGGGCTGAGAATATAGACGACGGACAAGGAGAGCCGACCCCAGATAATGGGAATAAAGAAGCTGACAACATGTCATTGTAATATACAGATTTATCTTAAACAAACCTCAAACAAACGTAGAGGAACGAGAAACGACCTTTGTTTGGGTCGTTAACACTCTGTCTACCCCATTAGAGATACAGACGTGATAGTATGTATGTATTATCTTACCTATTCACTTACTACTTTTCAAGGCTTATGATCGAAAACTTGGCATTTTTTTACGTCGAATTATTTTCAGAGTAAACATCAATCAATCAATCTCATTAAACCTTAGCATTAAACATTATCAATCGGAAGTAGGTTTATTTATAAGTCTATAGTAGTCTATGATCGCTTATCTTGCTTCACTTTCACACTGTATTTGACGGGACCCATCGAGCTTATGTCGACCGGCGTTCGACTCGACGGGGCGAGGCGAGCGTTTTCGAGTAGAATAGACGCCGAAAATGCGGCAATTTGTGACGTATACAACGCCAAGTGCCCAAAATATTTGAGCAGGTTAGATTCGCAATTCGGTTATAGGTTTCCAAACTTGAGCCAAGGCGTTTCAAATGGCGAAACCTCAACTGACACTAGATTGACAGTTCATTTTCCATACATGCAAGCGACAAGGCTTTGGTTTGCCCTTTGCCCAAATCATCTTTAGCTCTTGAACTAAGTAATGTGTAAATATTAGATGTGCTCCTGGCCTAAGCGAAATATTGTAAGTCTTTTACGCTAATGGAGTTAAAAAGGACCTAATAATACTGAAAATCTTCATTTAAAGTAAGTCAAGAAACTATTCCTTAAAGATTCCTTAACTCACGACTTTTACGACTCTTCAGGCCCCAATAATCCTATATCAATATCATAAATGGAAGCTACTTTATGTTTTATAGCCTATAAAAGTTGTCAGCTCAGGTGGCCGTTGCTATAGGCTCGGCAATATATCAAAACACTGCGACGTGGCAACCATTATTATACCCACCTTGAAAATATGGTTCCATGCTAGACTGGAAGCGATAGAAAAACATGGATTATTGTTTTAGCTGTCCGTAGAGGGAGACAAGGTTTTCAGTGTATTACAATGTAGGCGACAACACGTCAATATAGAAAATACATACATACATAAAGTCACGTCTTATCGTAGGCAAGGCGTAAAACGCCTCGTAAAAGGCGCCTTCGCCACGTCTGATAAAAATTGAGGGCAATTCCAAATTGTAATGTGTATCGCTATAGTGACAGGTTGTCAGCCCAGCGCCTAAGTTACAATACACTGTAACCCTCGAATCCCTTTTACTGACTACTGCATGCCCGGGAGGAAGGGCAGCTGGAACATTATTATGTTTTTCATCGTTCCCAGTCTAGCATGGAAGTACCTTATTCCTAAGCGATTAAAATTTAAAAAAAAACGTTCTAGATAATGACTTATCTCATTTACCTAAATCCATGCAGGATTGACTTTTAATTAATCCGTGTAGAATTCAATGCAAAAGTTTGGCAGATAAACATCTTAAGTACCGTACCGAACCAGAGTTTTTCTTTCTTTAGAGTTTCGAAAGAGATTTAAAAGAAGAACACGGATGAAAATTTATTATTTGCTCGAAAATTAGGTACCAATAAAAGAGTCCGTATTACAATCAATCTTTTCCCAGTTTGTCTGAAAAAGAACTATATATTCTGTTCACTGTAGCTTGGTGATTTTGACACATATAAAATGCATACATACATCATTTTATAGCTATCACTTTCACACCTGTGATGGTTTTATATTTTTACCTGTTGTCTAAATAACCAAGCTACAGTGAACAGACTATAAGTGGTAATTATAGTTTGGTTGAACAACTTCAGGTAAATTCACAGTTTGTAACAGTTAGTGAATTCTCTGTAAAAGCTGAAACATGCTGAATGGGAAGTTGGAAGTTAGTGTAAAGTTTGTTTTGAAACCGGAACTCCTATTCAAATTCGGATGAAAATAATACCCATACCTATAAAATAATACCCATACCCTTATATATATGTATGGGTATTATTTTCATGTTATTTTATATTTTATTTAAAAAAATTCTTTATTTACGCTAAAATCATATTGATGTTAGCTTGAATTTTCGAAATAGTTTTGTTATAAGTGCTTAGCCAAATTCATGAAATAAATGTAACTTTTGTTTAGATAACATAATATTTATGGCTGTGAATATAGAACGTCGACTAATTTCAGCTTCGTAGAGCGTTCTCTCTCGCACTTGAACAACGACTGGTAAACGTCCGCAGTGTCTTATTCTTACCCAGAGCCGAAGTGTAATATTTACTGCCTAGTACTGTACATATTTTGATAAGTAAATGACGGTAGAATATAATGCTGTTGTATATCAAAATTAACTTAATTTTAATATTATATGAGTAACAAGCTGGTTTCCGCAACTCGACGTCTTCTTGCGCCTATTTAATTAATTATTATAATGTACCTATAATGTCATGTTATTTTTATCTCGTGTGAGCTTCTATGAACGACGAGTCTTGCCTTGATTTTAAATTGTGTAACCTACATAATGGTAGCAATTCGTAGTTGCAAAAATCATGACTTAACTAATATAAGTCTATACCTATCATTTTCTTTCATAATAAAACATATAATAAGGACGGAAAAAATCACGAAAAGTTTATATTTCAGATACAATTAATTTATTACGTAAAGTGGCAACACCTTTGCTCTGTTACAACCTAAAAATAAACAATACGTAAAATATATTTCCGTACTTGTTTGTAGATGTATATGTAAAACTGTTTACGTTAATTTGTATTAATGATACACTCAGCCATGGCAGCCTTGGCGGTTGCGGATGTTTTCATTATACCTATTCATGATTGAAATTAATTATACCCCAGTGAAATTCAGACTAATTTGAAGCTCTTTATTCTTTTCCGCGGTTTCGCCAGCGACTTAGTAAGATTTCCCGTGGGAATTAAATTTGTTATTTCTAGCTTATTCCCAGAGCCCGTATAATGCTAGGACAGCAACTTCTTGCCAAAAAGTATCGTAACAGTCGAGGCATATAATGAATGATCCAAAAACTAGGAACCTTGTTACGCTCACTTCAAGCGTGGATAGTATAGTATGGCAAATACCTCCCAAATTGAGAGGCCTATTCCGGTAGGTAGAGGACTATTGAAGCAGTTTATCTAGCCTCTTAGTCTACATTTTTGTTAAATTAAACTTGTCGCTTTACTTGATAACAAATTACTGACTTTCAAACTCGATTTACCCAAATTAAGTTATCGAGAATGTTCATTTCATTAATGTCATAATGTGATAGATTATCAGAACGCTGGAAAGATAAAACTTTAAATAGGTTCTCACTTAGATATTCCCGAGTTTTCTAAGAAAATATCCGAGATGAGTCAATCCTTTAGATTAGTTAGGAAAGCACTTTAATTAAACTTGTTTACATTAGTCTGAACTTGGTTGACTAGTGAAGTGATGCTGAAAGCTTAAATTCCTTATTCAAAAGACTCTAATTCTAAAGTAATTTTTTTTTTTGCTTTTTGCCAAAGGTACGGTGTTCATCGTTTTCTTAAGTCAACTTGCATTATTTAGTAAGATATAAGTAGTAAATAGATAGCAGTTTCTTAAGCTAAATCCATGGAATAAAAAACCTTTCGCTCATGACTAGTGTTTACACCATGAATGGCTAATCATTGAGCCAGCTCAACCAGGCTTCGAAATCACAGCAGGTTGCTTAGAACTGGACTAGGTACTTAAAGTAAACCAGGGTAACCAGGTTGAATGAAGAGGTATTTTCCCGTGGTACTTAAAATGTCTAAGTGTAATATATATGATTTCCTGATCCAAGATCTATGTCACAGAATATATAAGGTCTACGTTGTCATCTAATTCCGTTCACATAAATATCATAATAGGTGTTTTTGTATTGAACTAAATCACGAAGGTGTAAAGATAACTGAGATTATTATTATTTTACTGAATTAAATAGGCATTTTTGAAAGTTCGTTTTTTAATTTTAAAATACCGTCTTTGTAGCACTAGGTACTAAAAACTTCGAGCTATAAAGCGGTCTGAAGTTCAATACAAGCGCGTCATTTCAGTTGGAAAGTTTGACATGCTCCTGTGCGGTTTTTGAAGCTTAGGCACTTCGAATGTTTTAGTTCAATAGTTTCAAAAATATCTTGAAGTTTGAAATTATTGACAAAATAAGTACCCGTAAGACGGGACCGGCGGCTACATTAGACTTTCGAAGTACGAAAAACGGTGTAGGTATAGGTAGGTAGGTAGGTACATTAGTTTCAATAATAATAATCAATAACGGACCATCTGTCATACTCGGTTAAGGCCCAGTAAGGTAGATTATTATTATATTACCTTCTCTTAAGAATAGAAAAGAAAAAGAAAATTTTAAACAAAAATATATTTTTTTCCAGTACACCAGGACACCATTTTCAATGTCTGTAACTTTTTCATTACCAACCGAAACGAGGCGGAGATAAATAATACACACGCTACATGAAACTTGCTACGCGTCTACGCTGTAGTAAATGTCTACAGAAACTCGTAGTCAATGCTACGAAACCTCGTAACCCCTCATTATCCTTTTACAATCCCAAAAAATTAAATTATTCATGTTCTTGTTTAACAAATGTTAAAGTCAATAAGGGCAAAACTAAATGGAATTTGAAATACTTCAAGAGACTTTATTATAAAGTCAGTAATCAAAGTAAATGCTTCAACCTTTGACCGAGCAACCCACTCAGAAGAAATTTTAAATTATAGTACTTTTAATTAAAGTTGAAGGACCTGTCTAATTAGAAAGTATTCTAAAAACCGCATCAAAAAAATCTGGTAATCAAAAAAGCCTCAAATAAACTTTAAAAGTTTGGTGAACTTAGGCATCTGCTGTAAAATAAAAATACTTAAATGTTGTGTAAAAAAAAAAACGATCCGTACTAAGATCAGATAAGACCTAATCTTCCTATTTCAGGGTAGGCTCGTGCCGTAAGAACAGTGATGTGATGATTCATTAATTAAACATACATTGAAAAATAATTGGTAACTCCGTGGTGGGATTTAAACCGCTACCTCCCACAAGGGAGGCTCTATCCGCTATATTACCAAGCTCATGGCCCGAAATATTTGATTGGTTTTAACTTGGCCCGTATTTATGATCAGCACTTGAGACTGACAGCGAGTTTAAGTTCGTATCAGAAATGTCATTTCAGTACAAAACGACATGTCAAATCCATACTTAATATTGCTCTCAATCTTGAGATCGATTTATAAATACGAGCTTAAAAGTCAATATAGACGACAAATGATAGCTTTATACTCAAACGTTTTAATTAAAGTAGATACTTGATCCATTCTTCAAGTCACTTGAATTGAATTTAATTTAAATTAAGATATTTTTAGGGTGTTTTCTCAAATAATCCAACTTTAAAAGTATACGTAGTTTTCATAATAAATTTGACTAGAAACTTGATTTAGGTGTTTAATTTTATTTAGATGTTTAATTTACTTCCACGCTGGACTGGGAGCAGTAGAAAAACATAGAATGTGCCAGCTGCATCTCATCCTCCCGGGCATGCTGTAAAAACCAGGTAAGGGGTTTCAGTATATTGTAATTTTGTATAATTATATATTGTAATTCAGTATATTGTAATTGTAATTTAGGCGATGGGCTGACAACCTGTCACTACAGCATTATACAAATCTATCTCAAAAATATCGCAAAAGTTCTATATTTTTAACATTAGACTAGTCTCTGATGTGTCTGTAGATTTATTAACGAAGGTAGATTCTATTCTTTTAGTATCTTGTTTTCTTTGAGTAATATTATTACTCCATATAAGAAGCATTTGTTTAACGTGGAGCGCCATTTTTTGCTTTTATGCTGCTTCAAAGGGCATACTTATAATCTACTTATTATAATTTTTACAAAGATAGTATATTATTCTCTACATTCCCTTCGTTAGGACGGAAACAGCAAATTTGAGTGATGTATAAGATGCTTATCATAAACGTAGGCATATATTACAGTTAATAGTAAGGGATATATATGCGTAAATAATAAATACATAGTAGTGACAAATAGTTAACAGAGTATTGAAAGGAATTTTACATCGTAAAATAAGTTGCTTAAATATTAATAATTAAATATTATTAATTATTCAAAATACGTTTTAAAGTTTGAATTACAATGACCTAATTTAAACAGAAAATAAAAATTCCAATACAAACCTGATTTTAATTTAACTACTTACCGAGAATCGGGAACACACACTCGACACAATTAGAAAGATTTTTACAGCGACGTCTACTTTTATTTTAGGAAACTGGTTAAAATACAATATTTTAAGAAGTAGTCAACAGGTAACAAAGACGAGTATACAACAGTCCTTAAATATTTCAAAAGTTTCAACAAGTTAACCACGGATAAAGGTATGTAATAAGTTTTTCTTACATCACGAGTCTGTTGTCCTTAACAATAAACCAAGTATAGTTAGGATAGAGTTAAAACCGAACAAGGCGGAGTGGAAGCGAAGAATAGACATCACAGTTTGAGAAAAAAATTAAAAAGTATTAATTCAAAAATGGAACACGGGTGCCGCGCTTTGAGCAAAGAGGTATTCAACAAGTGGTTACGCGCGGCGGGCGGCGGCGTCCGGCCTGGCGACCTGTGCGCGGGAATGCTCGCCCGCCTGTGTCCCAGCCAGCGTCGTTCTCGGCTGCAGGCGGGCTGGTGCGTGCGCACTACGGCACTACCCCGGCCAGGCTTACATACGCGCGGAGGACACTCCCGGCCTCCCGCGCCAGTTACATCGCCCTTCAATACCTGAGGCTGAGGCCGCGCAAACCAGCCAAGCTATATTTAGCTTTAGCTCCTGCACATCTCACATAGCAATATTTATAATTATGTATTTGAAGCGGCATCGGCTAGGCTTTGGTTTAAAATATGATCCCACCCAAGTACCTAAGTATATTCTTCTAGCAAAAAATAAAAACTTTGCAAAATGTTTAAGGACGCTTCAATAGTTTCATTTATTAATGAAGTAGCTACCTACCTACTCAATACTCACTCCATCGTATTCAAATCGTATTATTGCGTTGTAGCGCAGGTTGTAGGTACACATCCGTAGTACTTACGACAACCAGGTGGCTCAGATTGTATTATCCTAATCCTAACCACACTGGAAAAAATCTCACAAAGTATGATAAATTAAACTTTGTGTTCCCCTCCCTGGGAATCGAACCCTCCTGGGGTTTCTGTCCTGTTCATGGCTCAGACCACTAGACCACGGAGTCTTAATTGTTGTGTGGAGCGATATACCTGGTGTAAGGGACAGCGTATTAGTTACCAGAAACTGATAAGGGTTGCTCAGTCAACGAAACTGAACAACTTTCACTAAGAAATTCTTCAGGAAACATGTGTTATTTTTTGCTTTTTCCATACAAATTGTCCGATCGAGGTTGTCATTTTGTATGGAAAAGCTGAAATTATTTTTCAATTCCTAAAAGAAGTTCCTGTTGAAAGTCATTCAGTTTCGTTGACTGAGCAACCCCTGTCAGTTTCGGGTACGCTGTCCCTTACACCCGGTATGATATAGTACCTTTGAAGATTTTGTTTGAGCCCCCATCATTGTGGGAACTCGGACACCATAGTTCGTCATAGAAATAAACCAACTTGCGGTATCGTCGCAAAAAGTCCCATGCAAAAAATGTCTCTTTCACAAAATGTCATTTGCGCAAAATGTCTTTTTCCCTAAATGTTTCTTTTCGCAAAATGTAATGTAAGATATTTTGCGAAAGGGACACCTGTATTCTTCATTCTGTATTCTGACGCAACGACTTACCTGCCTCGTATTATATATTCTGTGGTTTTTCTGTAAGTATTGTACCTACCTATGCATCGGTGACGGCGGCGGTCAACCTCCTAGAGATCGCCATCTGCGCGGGACTAGTTTTTAGTGCCCAAGTGAGTACGCAACACACAAGTGCTGTACACTCTCTATTCCTTCAATTTTTTGTTCTGATGGGTCAGATTGACCGACACGACCAGAGAGAAATCAGGCGCAGGACCATCGAGCGCAGGACCGACTAAGTATTTACTACATGCCCATCCGACAGCATGGATCATCTTACTTTTCTCGAACAATTAGGTGATCAGCCTCCAATGTCCTAACCAAACTGGAAACAATAGCACAAAGTCATTGTCCCCCGCCTAGAATCGAACCCGGTACCTCCGGGTCAGACCACGCTAGAGAGGCACTTGAAATTTTACATTATAAAGGAAGCTATTTACAAGGTACCTAGCCTATTTACATTTTGCACTGAGGGAAGCTAGGACGTGACCGATTACCAACAAGGGTCTAGTTTACACACGTATTGGAAATCGCACGTTCTTCCGACCTTTGAGGAAAAGAAAATTAATTAAATAAATCAAAAAAATTAATGAACCTGTGTAAAGAACGTAAAATAAAATTTGCGCGCGCTTCAAAGCACCATGCTGCCAAGTCTTAAAGTTATTACAGCTTAGAAAATGCAAGTGGCCAGTATCATTTTTGTTACCGTGTGAAGTTTTAGTAGATTTTTTTTTATTTTTTAGCACCCGCCTGTTTCTAGCCTAAAAAATAAAACCAGGGTAGATATGGATTTTCATACACTTTTTCGTCCCGCTAATACAGGGAAGAAAGTAAATTGCATAATGTATTTTTTCTGCATATTTGTTCGATTGGAATTACGTATCTACTTTTCACCTTTTGTAAGAAAGAAGAATAGGCGATAAAATATTTTCTGTAATGAAAGGTCATTCTAATTATATTTATTTTAAAACAGCGTGACGCAAGTTGAAAGCGCATGAGTGTATTTAAGCTTCTTCTCGCGAAATATGGCAACACTGGTATCGATACGTCATTTTTCTGTCATTGTCGTCTGACACTGACAGTCGCAGTCGCCGCTGGGGTACGTTCAGAGCCGCTCGATCGATCGAAATTTAACCTGGTTAAAATTTATACTGCCCGTTCAGAGGCGCCTGTCAGATGAAATTTCGACCAGGTTAATTTTTATCCTGCCCGTTCAGAGACGCACCGAAAGGGAAATTTTATCTGACAGCGGCTAAAGTGCACGTTCAGTGCGTCCCGGAAGTATGAAACTCGTACGGTATAACATTTATACTGGGTCGTCTGAACGCACTCCAGAGTCCGATGAACGTCGAAAGTCGAAAGCCGCATAGCGGAAGTTTTTATAAATTACTTTTATAAAATTATATGAATCATGTATCAAATGTGCTAATAAAGTGATTTCCGTTTCGATAATAAATAATTTAGTCTATAACAAAATCATTGAGTGACAATAAAATGCCTTTTGTTAACATCAAGAAGCAATATTTAGCGATCGGGATGTTAATATTCATAGTTCTGTTTCTGTTCAACAGTAGGCCCGCTTTTCAGTGCCAGTTCACTGCATTAGAAGTGAGCACTAACTTGCCTACGATATACGGAATAACTCCGACTTACACACGGCTGGCTCAGAAAGCAGATCTAACAAGGTAAGATTGCACATCTCATACGTAGGTACAATGTTAGGTCGTGATGTTTCTGCCCTTGATTCTCTTCTTGTATTTGTTACCTCGATTGTGTGGCAATGATGAAGATGGTCTATTAATATAGTAGGTTTTATACAAAAATCGGTAGTATGAAGGCTGTTCGCAATGGCATATTTTATCAGCCATCCTGTTTTTGTAAACTGCAGTCAAATACATTTGATTTTTACTGAGTTACAGTTTTATGAATTTAGGTTGGGTGTTTCTATCAAATAATCATAATTAATCCGCACCTATATCTACCTACTTCTTACATAAGATAAGATTCTTTATTCATTATTTATATTTGTTACACATTATTTTGCTGGTTATACAATATTATATAAATAATAATTATATCATGGTCCACTTATCTATGGCTAAGCTATATTCATTAATTTTTTATAAGTCATTTCAAATTTTATAGCCTTTTATTCAGACATACATAAAATTTACAAACAATAAAACTTAATCTAGAAAATTCATTACACTATGCAGTCTGTTGCCTTTTGGCAAAGGCCTCCCCCATAGATCTCCACTTTTCTTTCTCTTGTGCCACTCTTGGCCATTTGGGTCCGGCCATATCTACAATTTCGTCTACCCATCTTCTGGCTGGTCTGCCTCTGCTTCTTTTGTTGTATTTTGGGCACCACTCTGTTACAATTCTGCTCCACTTATTATCTTTACCCCGTACCATTTGTCCAGCCCACTTCCATTTCTACTTTTTTACTTTATATGTAACATTGGCAACCTTTGTCCTTTTTCTCAAATCTTCATTCTGTATTTTATCTATTCTTCTTTTATTAAGCATGCTTCTTTCCATTGCTCGCTGTCCTATTTCCAGTTTTTCTGTATGTGCTTAATTTTTGCGTAATTTTTTATAAGTAAAATAATTAAATTATATCAAATTTCATACACATATCAGTTTATGCTAGGGTAGGTTAAAGGAAAAGGAGAAAGGCAATTTTTTTCACTGCAGGAAAATCTATAGTTCCAAAGCAAGTGACACTGCAGGCGAAAAGGTTGTAATGTATTTATAAAAATATCTATAATGTTTATGTCTACATGTGTTGTATGTATTACTTATCATCAGTAATTGTAACTTTTATAAGCTTTTAGTAGGTACTTTACATGTGTAAGTAAGTGATAGTAAAAATTTATTAATTACTACCAAGTAATTGTTTTTGATCGGTATAATTTACCTAACATTAAAACATATCTATTTCATTGACTAGTTTATTTGTATGCTGAACTGGTAGCAAAACAAACACTTTGTAATGTATAAGTTGCTTCGTTTCCCGAAATTACTGTAAAAGACATGGATAGTTTCAAAGGATAGCAAGTTAGGCAAGATTTTTTAGTAAGAGATTTAGTCATTTTCTTAAATATTTCAATAAGCTATAGATCAGGGCCTACTGTTTTTTATACCAATAAAAAAAAAGTGTTCTTGAACAGGCTCTCCCAAACTCTGATGCATGTGAAGAACTTCCATTGGGTAGTAATAGAGGACTCGGAGGAAAAAACCCCGTTGGTCTCCAACTTCCTGAAGGAATCTACGTTGAAGTATACTCATCTTAATGTGAAAACCCATAAAGCAAAACATTCAACGGTAAGTAAATTTCTAAATTTTAAAGTGTGAAAACTATTACATCCAGATGAATCACCATGATAAATAGCTTAGTACAGGGATCCCACAGTGAATAGAATCTTCTTATAGAATTGGTTATAAAGTCGACTTACGAAAAATTAAAATTTAAAACTTTTATTACTGTACCTAACATACCTACAATAGTAAAAAAAAACTGATTAATAATAAAAACTGTGATTGATTTTTTTTACTGCATACATTTTCAGGCACTGGATATAAATATCTGTACCTTTAGGGTAAAGGCTCAAAACACCACTTGGTACTGCGTATGTAGGCCAATCATACCCTCATTCATTATTAAACTAACTCAACATCACTTCACCTTGTGAATCACCAATTTTATAGTATTTATTTTATTCTAAACATTATTGAGGTCTTACCAAGATAAAAGTTAAGGTAGAGTGTGTGCGAAAAGATAAGAGGCATGGAATTTGAGGGCGCGCATTTGTATTTAATTATCTGTCGCTTGGTCGTGTGAGGATTATGCCCCGGTCTTCTACATTAAATTTTGGAGGTATTAGGTCAAAGACCTAGGCATAAACCCCGCGCAACCAGCCGTGGGTTAATAAATACAAATGTGCGCCCTCCAATTCTATGCCTGTTCTCTTTTCGCACAGACTCTATCATAAAAAGAGAAAGAACATACCTACTTGCTGTATGTTGGTTATCTAGGCAAATATTAAGATTCAGAAAAGAAATAAATAATGTACTTGTAAATAATTCAAGAATACTGATTCTTCTTGGTAAGATTTTCTTTATTAGTTATTCATGTTGTTACCATATCAATATCAAGATATATTTCAGGTTACTGAAACTACAAAAACACAAAACATTGTAAAATCTTATGTATCTATTGTCATTCATAAAATAGTAGTATCCAGAATAAATTATACACTCAAGGTGAGGTTTAAGATATAATAAATTCTAACTTTTATTAAAAAGTAATTTGTAAAATGTAACCACTACTACCTACATAAAAGCATGAATTGATCAAAGAGTGTTATAATTATGTGACAACATGAATTAATTATGAGTAATAATTTAATAATCATGTAATACTGTATAATTTTATGTAGAAAGATACTTTTTAATATCTACTTCTTTAGAAAATTGCTTGTGTGGACTACTTTTCAAATATTTTGCGTGTGAACTTTGTTTATTTTTCTAATACATACTTGTTTTACAGCAAAATGTAAGTGTGAGTGGGCTATGTTAATTAGAGCTAAAATTAAATAAACTAAACATATTATATTAAAATTATAACTTGGCAGGCCCAATAATGACCTAACTCAATTAGCGTTCTTTTAACATATATAAAAAAAAACATTTAGTATAATAAATGTGTAGCTAAATAGGTATAACGAACTAGGTTTATGAATTATGAGTAACTACATGTTGTTTTTATGAAAACTTTGAAACAGTCTAAAGCACATAGCATAAGGTGAATCTCAGAGCAAACATAGGTCAAAATAAATAGAAAATAGGTTGAAAATAAAAAAGTATTTTTGGACTTCTCATACAAATTTTGACAGCTACTTGAGTACTTTTTATGAAACAGCTACATTATTTTTCCAATGGCCCTTGGAGAAAGTTGTTCAGTTTCATGGGTAGGTAGGTCCTTCATACACTAAACTGTGCTCAGCAAATTTTTACACAATGTAGAGTGTGGACGTCTAGTTTAACTGGGGACTTGAACGTTCAAAATACAACTTACATCAAATATATATAAACTATTCGTATTCACCATTTCACATAGCATAAATAGAAGCTGACCTCATAATGACAATGTGCTCGTGACTGTGCTAAAATTGCGACAATTTTAAAGTGATTTCAATGGCTTTCAGGCAAGTGGCGTTGAACAACGGAATCTGGCATTGGTGTGGCTTAAGAATCATCTAGCCACTGTTGAAGACAAAAGAGGTGTCGTGTACTTCATGGATGACGATAATACTTACTCGCTGAAATTATTTGATGAGGTAAGATAAAGTCTTTTTATGGGTGTGGAACAGCTGCGCTTACAAAAAGGTGCCTCTTTGGCACTTGATTTTATTATTATTATTATTATTTATATTTAAACTTTCGTTTTCTTGGTTTTCACCGGTTTACTGATTATGCACGGGCCTAAGCCAAGTGCATATCAGGATTTATGTTAACACTAGGATCTGAAATCGGTTCAGTAGCATGAGATTGTAGGTTGATGTTAGACTGTGCGGCAGGTTGGTTGATAGTTTGTGTAGAAGGTTGTGTTGTAGTTTGTGTGTAAGGTTGTGTGCTAATTTGTGCGGGGCGTTGTGTGGTTGGGCGTGTGACAGATTCAGTTTGTAAGAACTTTCGGACAATTCGGCAAGTGTTGAGAATCACGGCTTTTTGTAGGAGATTGTATGTGTTGGGCGCAAGGTTTAGAGTTTTTAAGGATTGATGCAGTTGTTTTGGGATGACTCCGGTTGTGGACAGTAGGTACTATTGGAACTATTGTAACTTTTTCGAGGTGCCATAATCGGGTTATTTCATCTTTTAATTCTATGTATTTAGACAGTTTTTCAGCTATAGTATTTTGTAAGTTGTGAGTGTTTGGAACTGCAATGTAGATTAGGTAGCCTGTTTTGTTTGTTTTGTCTATTAATGTTATATCTGGTCTATTGTAATGGATAGTTCGGTCGGTCAGTATGGCTCGGTCAAAGTAAAGTTTAGTTGTAGGGTTTTCTATTACGCTTTCAGGATTGTACTTATAATAAGGCTGGATGGAGGTGATCAATTTCTGCTGGTAGGCGAGTTTTTGGTGTATAATGTTTGCGACTTGGTCGTGTCGGTGCTTATAATCGGTTTGTGCTATTGTTTTGCATGCTCCTGTAATGTGCTGGATGGTTTCTGGACAACTGTTACATTTTCGGCAAGTGTCAGATTGTATGGATCTTTATTATTATTTGTTGGTATACTTTTCAGTATCACGGGTCCACAGGGACCCGGTCCTTTGAGGCGTACGTGGGGCCAAAGCCAACAGCGCAGAGGCCTTTTTATACCAAATAATGTATTGTGATGTGTACATCATGCGGATACTCGCTCTGCTTGCACTATAGAAATACAACCAGAGCCAGCACCCGCCTATTGCAAATAATGGTAGGAAAACTAGGTCTATGGGGAGGGATTTAGCTGGACCGGTTGCTGGGATATTGATTGAGACAACGGGACGCCTGCCAAATCAAATGTCTCAATCTCGATAATCTCGGCAGACGGTGACTCGCTACCGACTAAATGGGCCCCCTCAATAAGCGCCGCATGGCTAGGGAGCAACATTGGTGCCGATAGCTAAGGGTGTAGAGAGGTGAGACTGCGGGGCGCAAGATCCCAGTTGTGGTCAAGTGCCCCCGGCGTTATGACATTTTACACTTCCACCCTTCAAGCATATAGCTCTTGCGGTTCCACTCTAGACGGCCGGCTAAGGCAAGCCAGAGGTGGGGTCCATACGGGCCCCAGGAACAATAGGGTCCGTGGTGTCGCCAGTCACCAACAGTTCGCCACGAACTGCCCTGCGGGTAGCTAAGGGTGTAGGGAGGTGTGCTGCGCTTTCAAGTTCCTGTTTCCAGTCAGCATTACTCGCGGCTTTATGCCTTTAACACTTCCACCCTTCGAGTGAATACTCTTGCAACTCCACTCTGCCCAGCCGGTGAAGGCAAGACAGAGGCGGGCTCCCCCACGCATGGGTTCACCCAGAAGTATCTCGGGTCCGTGGTGGCGCTACTCACCAACAGCTTGCCAAAGCTGCCCTGCGGGGTTATTATTATTATTATTATTGTTCTTGAACAGGCAGGCAGTTGAAACAACTGATAGGTGCCTGTATCCCATTCACTTTTTACTGTTCGTCACTATATAGCACTAATTTTATTGTTCACACAAGTTATTTTTTTATTTTAATTAAGTTTAGTTGCCACGACACTGTTTTTGATGATTGTCCAGTCTGTTTTTAAACGAATTTACACTAGTTGCTGAGATGAGTTTTTCGTGATGATTTAATGAATATAATATCCCAGTACATACAAATTAATGATGATGATTGAATATAAGTGCTATTGTGATCTTGATTTGGTTTGTAGGTAAATTATAAAATATCATTTGCTTATTAATTTTATTGCAGCTTTCGTAAAACTATGTACCTACCTACCTACCATACATGTGAATCCTAATTTTCCCAAGACTTTAAGGCTTTTAGATTTCCTAATTTTCCCAAGACTTTTAGACAGTCATGTTCACGCAGAAAAGAAGACTAATTACGTACCTACACTTCTTTTAGCTTTTTTTGTTTATTGAGCATAATTCTACTTTCTGTGAATTGCGTTCTAAAACTTCACTACATAGTATAAAACAAAGTCGCTCCCCGCTGTCTGTATGTATGTATGTATGT